>CM076579.1:616926311-617051694 GCA_034641835.2 Pinus albicaulis
TATTGAACATAACTGGCATTTTTCTTCTCCAATAAAAATTAGGGGGGGGGTAAAGCCAGAAAAGTCTTTGATTGATCGAATCGATCGAAGCTCTTCGGCAAGTTTGACCGGACTTGGGGTTGGAAGGGATGATTCTTTCATACATACAATATTTTACCCAATCTAATAGAAAATGATCAATGAATGAATATTCTTGTCCCTTTTTCAGTTTTTCCTATTATGTCCAATTCCATCAATAACCTATTTTGTTGAAATATCCACAAAATTTTTTTGCCCAATTGGGATCTGATCTAATTAATCTTGGATCCTAATGGGTTGACAAAAAATTTGATATAAGTATTCATTAGCATATGAATAGGGAAATAGGATGGGAATGGGGCGCGGCCAAGCGGTAAGGCAGCAGGTTTTGATCCTGTTATTCGGAGGTTCGAATCCTTCCGTCCCAGACTTATTTCATTGGTTCCTGTTTTCCCTTCCCTCGCTCTTCCCTTTCTTCTTTCGTAAAGGGTAAATCCAATGGAATTTTTGTTTTTTATTTTTCTCATAATTTCACCATACTTAACTTATCAGAAAGGAATGTTATTACAATAGGGAAGAGATAAAGGGATATCTCTGTGGTGCAAGATGGGAATACGGATCAATTTGAGATAAGGTTCAATTTATGAAATTAGCCCATTGGATGTATGCTGGTCCTGCTCATATTGGAACTCTACGAGTAGCTAGTTCATTCAAAAATGTCCATGCCATTATGCATGCTCCTCTAGGAGATGATTATTTGAATGTAATGCGTTCTATGTTAGAACGGGAAAGAAATTTTACTCCTGCAACTGCTAGTATAGTAGATCGTCACGTACTAGCACGTGGATCTCGAAAAAGAGTTGTGGATAATATTCTTCGAAAAGATAAGGAGGAAAGTCCCGATCTTATCATATTAACATCTACGTGTACCTCTAGTATCTTGCAAGAGGATTTAAAAAACTTTGTGGATAGAGCATCCATAATCTCCGATTGCAACGTCATTTTTGCGGATGTGGATCATTATCAAGTGAATGAAATTCAGGCAGCGGATAGAACTTTGGAACAGGTAGTTCGATATTATTTGGATAAATCCCATACATTGGATCAATTCGTAACAGATGCACCTTCTGTAAATATAATTGGGATTCTTACTCTGGGTTTTCATAATCGACACGATTGTCGTGAGTTGAGACGTTTATTAAAAAATCTGGACATCAGAATTAATCAAATAATTCCTGAAGGAGGATCTGTAGAGGATCCAAAAAATTTACCAAAAGCTCGGTTCAATTTAATTCCTTATCGTGAAGTGGGCTTAATGACAGCGATGTATTTGAATAAGGAATTTGGAATGCCTTATGTATCTACAACTCCTATGGGAGCTGTAGATATGGCCGAGTGCATCCGACAGATAAAGAAATCTCTTGATATCTTGGCGGCTCCTATTTTATCGAGCAAAGGGTTGATTACGAATCCTATATCGATGGACAAACTCGATTCGTTTCCCAAGCTGCTTGGTTCTCAAGATCTATCGATTGTCAGAACTTTACGGGGAAAGAAACAGTCGTTTTTGGTGATTCAACTCATGCTGCTTCAATTACTAAGATACTTGCTAGAGAGATGGGAATTCGTGTGAGTTGTACAGGTACTTATTGTAAACATGATGCAGAATGGTTCAAAGAGCAAATTAAAGATTTTAGTGATGAGATGATCATCACAGATGATCATGCTGAAGTAGGAGATATTATCGCTCGCGTGGAACCCTCTGCAATATTTGGTACTCAAATGGAACGTCATATTGGTAAACGTCTTGAGATTCCCTGTGGAGTTATTTCCGCACCAGCTCATATCCAAAATTTTCCCTTGGGATATCGACCCTTCCTGGGTTACGAAGGTACTAATCAAATAGCTGATCTAGTTTATAACTCATTCGCTCTGGGTATGGAGGATCATCTTCTAGAGATTTTTTGTGGTCATGATACGAAGGAAATAATGACTAAATCATTATCCACGGATATTAGTCCAATTTGGGATCCTGAAAGTCGGCAAGAATTGGGTAAAATCCCCCGTTTTGTAAGAGACGAAGTAAAGATAAATACAGAAAAATTTGCACGACGAAAGGGCCTTTGAACGTTACTGTCGAGGTAATGCACGCAGCTAAAGAAGCATTAAGTTAAGTACCTAATCAATATCAATTAATTGATTACATTGAGTGTATTCTATACAAAAAGAGTGGATCCAATTCGATACCTATTCCTATCATATCAATTGAGTTAATGACTATTCATAATCACGTCTCGATCATGATTCGAGATCAGGGAGGGATCTTCAAAACATCGTCTGAAACGATGTGGTAATTTACATAATTGGTTTCGCGAATATGGATTATGACATCATTTCATATTCGGATCAAGTGCCCTTGGCTCAAAATTATTCTTATTTTCTTATATACTCTCCAAGTCAATCTTGTTTCCACGTGATTCCATACAAAGATGACGAATATTTGAATCGTTCTATTGTTAAAGCCTAGGATTTTCTATCGATGTGTCTAACATCTCGTCCCAATACAGCGACAATCCAACAATTCATTTATCTCTTATTCTGGATTGACAATAGTGTATTGTGTCGACATAATTCGTCCATTCACAATAGAAATAGATATCTTAGGTTCATCATTTATCAGTGATTCTATCCAATCATGATAATTCTGTCGATGGATCATTTATTCATAACCTAGATTACTTTATTCTGGAATGGTGGATCAAAACTATACATATCCATATATGAACCGACGAGTGAATTATTTGGTCATTCACATAGGTTTTTGATCCCTCCCGTTCGTCAATTAGATTGGTAGGATTCTATTTACCGGTTCATATTGAGTAACCTCGCATTCCACTTCGATCGTATATATACTCAATATCTATTCGCAATATGGGTTGCTAACTCAATGGTAGAGTACTCGGCTTTTAAGTGCGACCAAGATCTTTTACACATTTGAATGAAGTAGAAAACTCGTCGATACCATCGGTAAAGTTCGGAAGACTACGACTGATCCTAATGAACGGAAAAAAAAGCATGTCGTTCAAACATATGATCTTTATGATACCTGATATTATTTCTCGGATACCTGATTGTATTCGATCAGGACCGGATCTGATTCAAGGAATCAAATGGGTGGAAAATGTCTATTACATACCTGGATGGATGTATAATATGCTCATCCTTTCGGATCAAATGTGATAATTGTGAATAGGATTTCATCAATTCGCGGTTAAGTCGAATGAGTCAATGGAGAAAGCTATATGACTTGAATCATAAGTAGACCCAGAGGAATGAGCTTCTGTTCCTCGTTCCAATTTAACGAGCGAGGAATTCCCTTTACTGATCAGAAGTTAAGAGCAGTTTAGTACCTGATATCGGGAGGTTTTCCCTGAGTAGATCAGGGATTTATACACTCACAATGAGTCCTAAGTACTCGAGTACAGATGTGTAAGATAAATAGTGTACTGACCAGGCTTATTTATTCCATGAGTCAGGAGAGCGATTGGTTGCCAGGATAAAAAAAATTTTGTTCTTCCTCATGACGAATGAGATCCTTGGGTAGTAAATCTATAGAAGATAGAATCTTTATAATTGGATATATCTCTTTTTTCCTATCTTGTTCCGACTAGATCGCACCATGTATTTTCTCAGAAATGAAGAGGTTATTCTCATGAACGAGGGCCATAGCTGAGGTTTGGAAATGGATGAATTCCATAGATATGGAAAGGAAGATAACTCTCGGCAACAATGCTTTTTATATCCACTCTTTTTTCAGGAAGATCTTTACGCAATTTCTCATGATCATTATTTGGATGGATCAAGTTCTTCCGAACCGATGGAACATTTAAGTTCCAATGATCAATTCAGTTTCCCAACTGTAAAACGTTTGATTGGTCAAATACGTCAACAAAATCATTCAATTGTTTTATTCGTGAATTGCGCTCCAAATCCATTAGCTGATTGCAAGAAGAGTTCCTATTCTGAATCGGTACCAGAAGGACTTACATTGGTCCTGGAAGTTCCGTTCTCTATACGGTCAAAATATTCTGTGGAAGGGATGAATGAATGGAAGAGTTTCCGGTCGATCCATTCAATATTTCCCTTCTTGGAGGATAAATTCCCGCATTCAAATTATATATCAGATGCACGAATACCCTATTCTATTCATCCGGAACTTTTGGTTCGAACCTTTCGTCGCTTGATCCGAGATGCTCCCTCCTTGCACCCATTACGCTCTGTTCTCTATGAATATCGAAATAGTCCAGAGAATTTACAAAGATCAATTATTGTCGTCCCAAGAGTAAATACGAGATTCTTCCTGTTCCCGTGGAATTATTATGTCTATGAATGCGAATCCATTTTATTTTCCCTTCTTAAACGATCCTCTCATTCACGATCGTTGTCTCATAGACCTTTCCCTCAGCGAACTCATTTTCATCGAAAGATAAAACATATTATCATATTTTCTCATCGAAATTCACTGAAAAGTATCTGGTTGTTGAAGGATCCTAAAATTAACTATGTTAGATATGGTGAAAGATCTATTATAGCTATAAAAGGTACTCATCTCCTAGTGAAAAAATGTAGATATTATCTTCTACTTTTTCGGCAATGTTATTTCCATCTTTGGTCCGAACCGTATAGGGTCTGTTTTCATCAATTATCCAAGAATTGTTCTTCTTCTCCAGGTTATTTTCTGAGGGTTCGGATGAACCCTCTTTTTGTCAGAACAAAAATGCTAGATGAGTTATTCATCGCCGATCTTATTACTAATGAATTTGATCCAATAGTTCCGATTGTACCAATACTTGGATTATTGGCTAGAGAAAAATTCTGTGACGTATCAGGACGGCCAATTAGTAAATTGTCTTGGACCAATCTAACAGATGATGATATCCTCAATCGATTTGATCAAATTTGGAGAAATCTTTTTCATTACTACAGTGGATCCTTTGGTCGAGATGGTTTATATCGTATAAAGTATATACTTTCATTATCATGTACTAAAACTTTAGCCTGTAAACATAAAAGTACGATACGTGTAGTTCGGAAGGAATTAGGTCCAGAACTCTTTCAAAAATCGTTTTCAAAAGAACGAGAATTTGATTCTCTGCCTTTTCGTCAAAAGCGGCGGCCCGTTCGCAGAGAGAACGAATTTGGCATTCAGATATTCCCCAGATAAATCCCCTAGTTAATTCCTGGCAAAAGATACAGGATCTTAAAATAGAAAACTTATTTGATCAATGAAATGCTCTTTGAGTAATTGCATCGATTCAGAATCATTTTTCTTTTTCTATCCGAGAACTAAAATGATTAGGAAATAGATACATTACATGGGGAAAGCCGTGTGCAATGAGAATTGCAAGTACGGTTTGGGGAGAGATTTCTCGCTCTTACTGATACTGAAGGAGCAGATCATCCACTCCATCCGACGAGCTCCGGGTTCGAGTCCCGGGCAACCCGGATCAAATTTCTGATAGGTACCTCTGTCCACTTATTCTGGTTCTGGATCTAATCAAGTTTTTTTCATATCTGTTCTCATTCCAATTGATCTACCATTCCTGGAACCAGTAATAAATAATTTTATGGAGTATCTAATCACAGATAGATCTATAGAGAGTGGAATATATGGATAGAATATAGAGGTATTTGAGATAGACTCTATATTCTATCCATATAGTATAGATCAGTATCTATCCCGTTGGGATAGATATTGAAACTCCATCCCAGATATTGGTTGACATTGATACATGGATCATATTATACTGTAAAATAACAAGCCTTATGCTTGGGAGCCTCTGATGATTTTATAAACGAAGTTCTGACCATGACCGCAATTATAGAAAGACGCGAAAGCGCAAATTTCTGGAGTCGCTTCTGCGACAGGATCACTAGCACTGAAAACCGTCTTTACATTGGATGGTTCGGTGTCTTGATGATCCCTACCCTATTGACCGCAACCTCTGTATTCATTATTGCTTTCATCGCAGCTCCTCCGGTAGATATTGATGGTATTCGTGAACCCGTTTCCGGTTCTCTTCTTTATGGAAACAATATTATCTCCGGTGCTATTATTCCTACCTCTGCAGCTATCGGATTGCACTTCTATCCAATCTGGGAAGCAGCTTCCGTCGATGAATGGCTATACAACGGGGGACCTTACGAGCTAATCGTTCTACACTTCCTACTTGGTGTAGCTTGCTATATGGGTCGTGAGTGGGAGCTTAGCTTCCGTCTAGGTATGCGTCCTTGGATTGTTGTTGCATACTCAGCTCCTGTTGCAGCTGCTACTGCCGTTTTCTTGATCTACCCTATTGGTCAAGGGAGTTTCTCTGACGGTATGCCTCTAGGAATCTCTGGTACTTTCAATTTCATGATTGTATTCCAGGCTGAGCACAACATCCTTATGCATCCATTCCACATGTTGGGTGTAGCTGGCGTATTCGGCGGCTCTCTATTCAGTGCTATGCATGGTTCTTTGGTAACTTCCAGTTTGATCAGGGAAACTACTGAGAATCAGTCCGCAAATGCAGGTTACAAATTTGGTCAGGAGGAAGAAACCTACAATATTGTGGTTGCTCACGGTTATTTCGGCCGATTGATCTTCCAATATGCTAGTTTCAACAACTCCCGTTCTTTACATTTCTTCTTAGCTGCTTGGCCCGTAGCAGGTATCTGGTTTACTGCTCTAGGCATAAGCACTATGGCTTTCAACCTAAATGGATTCAATTTCAACCAATCTTTAGTTGACAGTCAAGGCCGTGTAATTAACACTTGGGCTGATATCATTAATCGTGCTAACCTAGGTATGGAAGTTATGCACGAACGTAATGCTCACAACTTTCCTCTGGATCTAGCCGCTGTTGAATCTATTTCAATAGGCGGATAATACTCTGATGGATTGTTATCGCGTATTGCTTAATTGAAGCATACCAAGCCTTTCAATAAAATGAAAGGCTTGGTATGCTTCAATTGTTTGTTGTTATTCTTCATACTTCTTCCCCCATTCCATCAATAATGGATGTGTGCAGTTCCCCTGCATCCAGCAGGAATTGAACCCGCGAGTTCGCCAATTATGAGTTGGGCGCTTTAACCATTCAGCCATGGATGCTGGATAAAGATCATCAACATACTCATTCTATAATATGAGCATAGACTCAGATCTAAAATGGGTTAGTTCGGGATCGGGACCCATTTACATTCTTTCTCTCATACTTGATTCATGTCAAATATTATCAATAGACATTCAAAGAACATTTCATTTTGATAATAAGCCGAACAACTTGTTCGAGAGTTGGGAGTTAGTCATCGATCTTGCTTTGATCCCCTATCAGAGTCACCGACCCACACACGAACAAACGTTAGCTCGTTTTTTCTTCTTGGGAGAAATGACTGTAGATAGATAAATTGGCTTGTTTTTCCGGGGCGGACGTAGCCAAGTGGACCAAGGCAGTGGATTGTGAATCCACCACGCGGGGGTTCAATTCCCGTCGTTCGCCCATAAAAGAAGATAAAAAAAATCGGGCTGGATCCGATTCGTTGTCATTTTCATATTTCATTGAAATAAATTATATCCAGTGGTATAAGGGTATTGGTTGGTTGACACGAGCTTTCCAATTATATTTAATCAATATTATATTATATATTCTATTCATTGGGATGAAAAAAAAAAAAGGAGAGAGAGGGGGTAACAAAGAAATGAAAAAAAGAAGATCCTGGATAATCAAATTGGAAGAGATACAAAGTTATCAATTTCTATGCAATCCATGGACCAAATCCAATTTGATGAGATTTTTAATTCAAATCCTTTCACACCGGGAGTGCCTTATAAATCTCTTTGACCCTAGAATTCTTAGTACGTTCCTTTTACGTGATCTACATAAAAGAAATCCATATTTTTTGGTCAAAGGTATAGTAGTACTTACATTATCAATCCTCATATATCACTTCAATCAAAGAAATAGTATGATTGAGAAAAAAAATTTCTATTTGATGAACTTCTTTCCTATACATAACTTTATGGAACTTGGAAATGAAACACTGGAAGAATATTTAAAGCCTTTCACTAAAAATTGGTTGATATTTCCACATCTTTTCCTGTCTTTCCAATTGAAAAGATATTACAATCGATTCATAGAGAATTTTGATCCCATTAGTTTCAATTCAGGATATGGCAGGAACACGAACAAGAAGGATGGGATGATCTCGGAGAATCAAGTACCGAGCGAAAATCATTTGGAAAATAATGAGAAAGATCTCAATTTGAAGATCGACTCGACTCTTCATTCAACCGAAAATGAGTATTGGGAACCTGAAAAATTTCTTTGTGAAGATTCATTTACTGAAAGAGAACAAACAAAAATAGAAATAGAATCGGATTTGTCCTCAAATTTTTTATCATAATATTATCCAATTTCTTGGGCGAAAGAATTATTTACAGAAGATCAAAGATATACAAAAGAGAATTCCTTTCCTTTGGAAAGGAAAAGATTCATTGAAAATTTTACAAAATCAATTCGTTATTTTTTTTTTTACATATGGCCAATGGATGAACCGTGTATGGGTGGTCCTAGTGCTACTAAAAAGCCCATTGAGGATTTCAACTTATCCAAAAGGTTATTGAAAAGACAACAAAATGTTTTTTCCCAATATTTAAGGGATTCAAAATCCTATTCATTAATGAATAGGATAGTTGATCTATGGAAGATCAAAACATATTTTGAAATTGAAAATTCTTCCTCAAATTATGCTATTCCATCAGATCCCGGATGGAATATTCTTAACATATTGCACAACAATTTTCGATCGAAAACAAAAAAAAATTGTTCTGGAAATGACAGATCAATTCACTCTATCAATAACTAAGCCTAGTCAGGTTCATGATCAAATTTCTTGTAATATTTATTATTACATGAATCCATTATATGAACTCAACAAGAATGGATCGTTGAGATCGGATCGGATCTTCAACCACAGAGAAAAATTGAACAATCAATCTTTATGGGTCCTACTCAATATTATTGATAAAGCGGATGATTATTTAGATCAAATAATCGACAAACAATTGAGCCAAATCGATTCCAAAAATCGCTTAGAGATAGGAACTCCCTTTAACAATTATAGAACTGAAGCTTTGAGTTGGTATGAATAAATTCGGTATAAAATTGCCAGGTATTCGGAAAATCTATTCAATAGATTCTATTTTATAAATAGGTTCAGTCACAATTTAAAGAATCAAATTCGAACAAATTGGATAGAAAATGAAAATTTGAATAATGTAACGAAAGAGACAATTGACCGGCATTCATCAAGTTGGAAAAAAATTCAGAGAGAATGGTTGAACCGTTCTATTATTCGAACGGATAAAAATATAAATCGGAATTTGAATGTGTACAAATGGTCCCATCAGACCGAATACTTTATGAAATATTTGAAACATTTTTTTATAAAAAAAACTATTTTCAAAGAGTGTTCGATCTAATTGAATCATGTACTAATACTAATCGAAACAAAATTGGTTGGAAAGATTATTTTCAGTTTTTTCAACACACTGTAAAGATATTAAACTCGAACTTCGATATCATATCGAACTTAAATTCTAAGTTCGATATTGTCATTTCTATTTTGGATTCTCACTTGAATAAGCTCAAAAGTATTGATCCTCAACTATTAAAGAAAAATAACTTAGATATAAATGACTTGTTGGATCTAATGGGTACTCTAATCGTTCATTTAAAAAAATTAAAACCCTTTCTTTTTCTTTTGGATGACCATAATCTTTCACAAAGATCGAAATTATTGATTGATGAAGGAACAATTGCACCATTTGTTCTGAATGATATACCGATTAATCCATCGATTATTGACTTCTTTTATAATGAAAAGAATCGCATGGAATCGTTTGATAACACTGATTTTTCGACGATATCCAACGATCGAGAAAATTGGTTGAATCCTGTGAAACTATCTGATCAGAGCTCATTGAGAGCTTCTTTTCACGGAGCAAATACGCTCCAATTTTTTGATTATTTGCATCATCCTCGGCCAAATTATAGGAAGAGATTACCTTCTGATATGAAAAGGATTTATATAAAAAGGAAGAATCTTACATTTGGACAATTATTCAATCTTTTGCTCATCCACAACAACATATCTTCCTTGCTCATTGGTGAAATAGGACCCGTTCACTCGGAAAAAGAGACTATTTCTTTGATCAAGTCACAAGTATCTAACATATTCTTACCTAAATATTTACAACGAAAACGAAGTGGTGAACAACCGTTTGTATTAATCCATGATTTGTACAGATCCTTCAATTTACTAACTCAATTGAATCCATTCGTTCGTGACAAGAGATATATTTCCTCGATCGAAGAGATTTCTACAACGCCTTTAACAAAAGAACAAATAGTCAATTTAGAAAAAACTTTTTGCCAACCTTTTTTCAATAGATCCGATTCAGAAGAAAACAACTTGGATAAATGCCTTAAAAAGGGTTTCAGTTCAAACGTGGGTCTTATTCAAACTCGATCTTATCAAGATGATTTACTATCCGAAATCTTTTCCAATAAGAACCAGGAAATGTTTCATCGTATTCAAGATTGGTTTGTAACCAAAAGTTTCAAAAACATAATTGGAAACGAGGGTATAGATGGGAGGAGTACCCTTTCAAATTCATCTAAAGAGGAACAGAAGATTAAACCATCACCGCATTTTAATGAACCTGCTAAAAAACAGGAGATGTATAGGATCTCTCAAATAGATAGTATTTTGTCAAAATGGGACTTGTTCAAAACATATATGCCATGGTTTTTTACCTCTGCATGGTGTAAATATCTTGAAAATATGCTTTTATATACTCTTCCAGAGATATTACTACATGGCAGTAATCCATTTGTTTCTATTTTGCAAGATATTAAGCATAATATTATGCTTAAACGGAATATATTGTGGGAACTTTCTCATCCATTATGGGAACCTATCAAATGGAAATTGAGAACGAATCTAACCAATCTTTTGAATTTTAGATTCAGAACGACTCTTATTAATAATTTTTTATCTTCCCGCGAGGATTGTTTCATAGAGGAAACTAGTGATCGAGAATGGACACATCTGAGATTACTAAATGCTCGGAGGTATGAATATGGGATTCTTATCCCTTTTTTCGTTCTTACGTATTCTATTCTTCGATATTTTAAAGTGATTTATTCCGCCTTTATCAATTTAAAGATAGACTTTGAACTCATCCAGTATTTAGAGGATCCATCATACGTGATAGAGTTGCAAAAACTGATAAATCCTCCCGTGTATAATTACCTTCTCTATTATATAGACATAGAGAGTCTTCCTTCTACGAAGAGGAAGAGGAAGAATAGAAAGCTCAATTTGCTTATAACTATAATAAGAGAGTTGAACGGATTGTGCTCTAGCATGGATATCTCCGAAAAGAGATGGAAATACTAGTTCAGTTTCTAATGACGGAAAAAAACCTTTCTCAATTTGAATCAAATATGACTGTAAGTCATATTTTCCTCAAGAAGGAATTTGGAGATCAAATCACTGGACAGCCGGGGCTTATTCACTTACGATATTTGGCCTACACTTATCAAAAAGGTCTAATGAATTACGAGTTAAATCCGTTTTGTTTAGCAGAAAACCGGATATTCCTTGCTTTTTATCAGAAGATTACCTCTTCACAAATATTGTGTCAACCCAACCCCAAAATGCCTTTCTCATTCCACTCAGGATCATTATTTTCCAAAGGGATTTTACTTATAGGTCCTATGGGAACTGCCGATCCTATTTGATCAAAAGTCTAGCAGCAGACTCATATGTTCCTTTAATAAGAATATCTCTGAAGAAGCTCTTGTATGGTAAGTTTTTATATTACCCTGATCCTGGACGTATTCCTACTGAGTTTAATACTTTTTGGAGAGACACAATAGACCATTTCCATATTACCTTCGAATTGGCGAAAAGAATGTCTCCTCGTATAATATGGATTCCAAACATTCATGAACTGAATGTCAATGACACAATTACCCATTTATTTGGTTTAGGCTTCACTGACTCTTTCCTTGGTTTATTATTGAACTATATTTCTAGGGGTGGTGAGAAAGATTCTATTAGAAATATTCTTTTTATTGCTTCGACTCATATCCCCCAAAGAGTGGATCCAGCTCTAATAGCTCCAAATCGATTAGATAGCTCGATCAATATTCGAATGCTTGTTATCCCACAGCGACAAAGGAATTTCCTATTCTTTTATGTAGCAAGGGATTATACTCGGAAAAAGAGGTATCCTGTCCCGATGAATTTGGATCTATAACCATAGATTCTGATGCACGAGATCTAGCAGCACTGGCCAATGAAGCCTTAATAACTATTATTACCCGAAAGAAATCAGTTATAGACACTAATACAATTCGATACGCTATTTATAGTCAAATTTGTCATCTTCAATCTATGGATAATCAGGTTGGATCCGGTCAAAAATGACGAAAGACTTATCTACAAAGTAGGAAAGGCTGTTATACAAAATACGCTTAGAAGGAATTCTCCCATGAATCCTCTATCTACCAAAAAGGAATTATGGAAGAAAAGGTTTTGTTATTTGTCCGAATGGTATTTAGAACCTTCGATTGCCGAAACAACTATGAAGGAATTGACTATACTTCCCCATATTTTAGGTTGCTTGGCCGGATCAGCGGCTCGAGATTCTTGGTCTATATCGGAACGAAATAGAGAGAATTGGATTCCTCTCGATAAATTCGCCGAGCATGATCTTGATCTAGCTTCTAGTCTTTTAGAAAGTATTCTGGTGGAGTTTCCATTTTCTAGGTTAGGAATATGTCGGGGTAAGTCCGATAAGGATCAGAGTAAGTTCGATAAGGATCAAATCACATTTGTTCCTCAACCCAAATGAGAAATAATCATATGATACGATTTCTGAAAGAATATGAATTGAAGTTTACTCTCGCCACAAAAAAAATGTATAGGGATATGGATATGGATGAAGAATTAATAAAGAGCGTAGTTTGGACTCCTAGGACCTGGCGTCTTAGTTTTCTTCGCAGTAATCGATTCGATCATACAAAAACACCCAATTCATTGGGATCTTCGTATCGGTTCGGATCGAAGAAAAAAGCGCAGATAGAAAGATCGAAATTTGCTAGACAATATCCGAGGCAATATAAATCCTCTGAGAAACCCACGTTCTGTCGAGGAAAACGATTTCTTTGGGATCCCTTCCTATTTCAAGAGCAGCGCCCTGTGTTTTCACGCCGAGAATTTTTCGCAGACGAAGAACTGCTGAAAAGGCTTTATATTACTTATGGTTCAAGGAGATTACTAGCAAAACCTAATTTTTTCCCTAAACAAAGTTTCCAAAGTGCTTTTCATAGACATGATTCAAAATACGGGATCAATCCGGGTTTGATCATGAATTCGTGGAAACCATTGTCTCTTAGACATAGACATATCGAGCATTTCAAACACATTCAAGAAATTGGTATCCACTTGGAACGTATACAGCCATATTCTTCTCCATATTTATATAAATGTTGGTTGATCGAAAATTCGAGAGAAAGGGTTGACTGCTTCCAATCGTTAATTCATCGCCAAAAAAGATGGCTCGGAACCAATAGTTTATTATCTAATGAATCTTTTCTTTATAATACTCTATTCGAGAGTTATCAATATTTATCAAATCTGTTCCTATCTAACAGAGTGTTATTGGATCAAATTACAAAGACATTGTTGGAGAAGGAATGTCTTTTTCCGAATGAAATTGAACACTCAATTTATACAACAGGATTAAGATTTGATATCAGCTGGGAGAATCTGGAATGAAGTAAAAGAAAATTGACCGGGCAGTAGGGTCGTGGGAATCAATGAGAGGTTCTGTTCTATATATGCTCCAATTTAAGATCCTATAATGAATCCTTTCTTGGTATTGTACAAATATAGTAAGTATGTTGGAGGAAAAAAAAAAGACTTGATAGATCTTTAATTTGAAGATAGGTTCCTCACTCTGAGATTTCGACCATGTAAGAGTAAGCATAGTAAAGACAAGCCAATTTTCTTGAACTTAATGAGAGAGATATTCTCTACTAGACTATGCTTACTCCTTATTTCCTCTATTTTGGTTCTAGCATTCTTTTTCCCACACTATTCGGAAGAGAGGAAAGGATAGAGTCACAGGATCCGACATGGATATAGTTGTTGAGGTTCGGTCGTAATTCGTGGATCTTGCAAGATCTTGAGAGAGGTGGTATATGGTCAATCTATGTATCGATCTTCTCAATCTGTGGCCTTAATGAAATATACCTTATAATATGAGGGTGGATTCGGAATGGACTCCTCATTAGGTAGAGAAGATCTGATCCTACCTGTGATCCATTGTCCTATTCCAACAGCGTTAACTTGTAGGTAATCGTCGGAATACCTCGTATAAACAGAGAATATATCCCAATATATTGAGAGACTCTCGTACGAGATTTGCCATTGAATTACTCATTCAATAAGCATGAGCAATATTATGCCTTTAAGAGGACTCGAACCTCCACGCTCTTAAGCACGAGATTTTGAGTCTCGCGTGTCTACCATTTCACCATCAAGGCATCCCAAAAGTGAATTCTATGATTGTGATTCTATCTCGAAAGGCACATAAGATGGAAGGCAGTATCCTGAAAATAGACTCCAATCGAAGGAAGTGACCAAACTACTTGGAGGGGATACCATCGAACTGAGATGGTTGCCCCCTAGTATTACCGAAACAAGAGGAGCATCCTCCGAGACGTCCATCATGGGAGTAGGAGGAGAAGTTTCTTAGACTACAAGGATGGAAAAATCTTTCTCTAAGTCTAAAGAATCTGATGAAACAAGAAGAACATGAGGGGGATGAGATCCGCTCTCAATGGAAAAGACATGATGAACCACATATGGAGTCAGATCGATTGATTCATTGACCAATGGTTGGGTGGGAATAGATTCCTGAACGTGAATTTCCAGGGGAGTGGGACCAAGCAAGGACGACGCTTCACCGATCGAGGAATCAACTAGCGAAGGACTCGAAGAAAGTTTCTGATAACCAGCTAGAAGGAAAGGTACAGAAACAATGGAGTTTTCCAACACTCTCTTGGCTTCATCCATGTACAGACAAAGGTGAATGGGGTGATTCCCTTCACAAAACTTACAGGGATTGGTAATCATACCCTGTTTCTTACGAGTATTACTAGAGCTAGTCAAAGATGTGCCAATAATATGACTTCCAGAAGCCAAAGGCAACAGCGGGCAGTCGTCGGACCATGCTTCAAGTACCTTGGGAATGCCAGGGCAGTCTCAGAGCAAATGGTTGCCTTTTCAGAGCATGCAAGGGAATTTGACCTCTTATGGAATTTCGAGCGGTTCTGCAATAGACAGTTTCTTAATTTCAGTAGTTGCAGTTTTAGCCTCTCGCTTATCTGAATTATTCTTCTTCATCTTCTTCTTCTTCTTAGCCACCTGGTTATTAGAGTCCAGACTTTCGCTAGGCGAAGTAGAAGAGGAGGATGAAGAGATAGGCGAAGAAGGGGAGAGGTCCACCTTTGAAGCAACATGATGTTGTTCAGGTGGAGGAGATGGCCATATGGTGGATGGAACGCTCGGGACCACCGAGGTCGAAAATAACCATACAAGCAATCCAACAGTTAAACTAGGCAGGGACAACGTTTCCATATAAGGAGCATCAGCATTCCCAAAGGTAGGAAAAGGACCAGGATTCCCTTCGGAAGGGATTCCTGGGTTAGTGAACTCTAGAAACATTGCCATCAGAAACAACTTTCAAAAGAACACCCTAAGGAAACTAACCTTAACAAGGAGTATTTCATGGGTAGTTAATTTTTAAAAAATTGAAACAAAACTCTATCGTTTCATATTTTAAGAGTCAAGAAATTGGCAAAAGGTGACTCTATCACTTTTAGGTTGGAAACGAGCATGAAAGGACAAGTGCTCGATGATCTTTTCAAATTTATAGAGTTAGTAAAGATCGAAAATGACTGCTCAGATAGTCTAGGTAAAAGGGTGTACTACGTTCCCGTGAACTGCCATATACACCTTGGTTATAAAATGAAAGAAGAATCAACCAAGGACTTGACGTACGTGTAGGTAGTCTCCCCGAATACTGTGTTCGGTGTATCATGGTTACAAGGTGGTAGACTTGGCTTCCTATGGATAAAAGGATTGCAACCTAGAGGGGTCTCCCTTTATATACTCAACGGTATGGGGAGCACAAGTCCGTACTAGCGCTGTCTAAAGCCAGATGGAGAGTGACAGCTACTAGGTTTTAAGAATCTAGAACACGTCTCTAAATTAGACCACTAAATATTGCGTTAAGTTTCAATGTTGGCTTAGGTTAATTGAAATAGATTTTAAAGTTGATCTTCGATTTATGTTTCAATTCCAAGGTCCTACCAAATGTTGAATCTCACGAATCCCTAAATGCAAGCTACATGCCATAAAATACCATTTCGTTCAATGAAATGCTATCTACGAGAGAGTTAAGAGTTTCCAAGTGATAGTGACAATATGAACATACAAAAACATCCAAATACTAAATCTGATGCAAACTAATGAAACTGAAAATCTCTTCCCTAGAATTATATAATGCTAGAAATGCGTAAGATTTTCCAATTTTCACTATGCTAATCAAGAATGCAAGAGATTTTTTTTTGTATTTTTCAATATATCAGAGAAAGTGCACTAAATGATATGAAAAATAAATCAAAACACCATTTTGAGAATGGTGAAGCGAGAGCTGAAACAAAAAAATATTCACTCAACTCGAAAAAAGCACAACAAGACTCAAACCAATGACGAAATCCCTCAAATCAAAGAAAGATCTCAAAAGAGACCCAAACAAGCCGTGTAATCTAGGCTTGGAGTGACAAGAGAAAAATTGAGCAAAAGAGAGGACAATCACTCAATTAACGCAATCACTGAAATGGATCTAAGAAGCTAAACACAAAGAAGTAGAAACAAGGTTGACTGGGAAACCAAGGACCCGAAACTCCCTTGGGAGGCTTAGCAGGCTGAAACACCTAGAAAACCTAGGGCTGAAAAGAAAAACGGACAGAAAAGGGAAAATAACTAAAGGACAAGGGCTGATCTTAGTAAAAAGTGACTCTAAAGCACTCAACAAGTCATAAAAAACAACCCAAGATCAAATCTCAGGCTCAAAAGCTCCAAAATGAAGCAAACCACAAACCCTACTAGGGTTGGTGTGCCTGTCTGGCTGTAATCTATGCCAAACAGGAAATGGCGTGGGTAATGAACTGGCAACTCGCCTGTTGACGCGACTGTCAGGTGGGGAAATGCACCAAGAAGGTTTACTCAGATAACAAGGGAAAAAGAACAAACAGAAAGAGGTTTGATCTCTAGGGGGCTGAACAAGGGTTTCAAACCAAGCAATATGAAACAGGAAGGCAAAATAGACAAAAAAAAAGCCAAAACACAACCCAATATAAGAGGGACTAACTCACACTGATCCCTAGTGGAGTCGCCAATTTGTTGGAGAGGTAAATCCCCTCTACAAATAGAGGCGATCCCACTAGCCTGAGAGTGGGTCTAGCAACAAACAAAACACGCTATGATACCGATTCCTAGTTACAAAAGACAAAGCTACGATAGATAGCCTACCTCAAGTCCTATGCTCCTATTGTTGAAGAAGAAGTGTTGCTTCCCATTCCTAGCTCGATAGATCACAATCCTTTCGCTCACCACGTCCAGACACCTGTACATATGCAGAGAAAAGTGACGACATACAACGTAATAATTCAAACATGTAACTATCAATTAGTCGGAAAAGATCGAATCAAATTGCATTACACAAATAAGCAATACAATGATAGAACCAATAACATAGTCAAGCATATATTAAAATATGAAAGAAAGATTACAACTGAGTTCTAACATCGCATTCTTCATTTGGCAGGGCTTCCAGTGGAGCGTGTCTCACAAAGCTTATCGGGAATTTAGAAAAGTTTCTCTCTCTTACGGGGTTCTCCTTAGCTCTGCTCTCAATAGTCGCTCAGCTATAGTTTTCTTCCCAAATGTTCATCTCTGTTTCAGCTAACTTGCAAATAGAGAGGGTAGGATTTTATAGAGGGAGAAGGAGAGGTTAGGCTCCCTATAATCATGGGGGAGAGTCCTATCTCTTAGGAAGGTTCCATGAGAGGTGGAAAACCACTTCCTAAATAGGGAGATCCGGAGCCAAACAACCCAATCTATTTTTGATGATTCATTTTGATGTTGTTAGAATCAAACTTCCGCCTCCAATTTTTTAAAAAACATTCCAAAATATGTTGGCATGGGTACAACACAGGGACAAAGCGCTAGCTGGTGCGCTCACTAGTGTATATTTTCCCCATTGGCGCGAGAGATAAACTGGATACTCACGCCGATGCCAAAACATCGGTTTTTGGGGCTTTTATGAGGAAATGTTCTGAAGGAGAATTCTTGCCCTTATGCAGAAGGATGCCATCAAGGTGTTTTCAGGACATTTTACTGTTCACAGGTCACGGGAATAGTCCTCCGATGTACGGGACGAGGGATTTGCAGGGACGGTGAAAAAATGCTGTGTAACACATATTGCTCTTGTTCTCGAGAATTTTGGGAAGGGAAAGGGATGTAAGACATGGAGGTTGAGGGTTTTAGAGTGGCGGATAATCGAACCCAGTTTTATTAAAGAAATGAGCATGGTTGGTTGAAATATTGAGAAAATATGTCGGAAATTGAGGCCTGTAAAGACCCAACCCCATCTATGGCTTCGTTTATGATTGCATTCCTGCCATCTGGAAATACGCTATTTGAATCCTACAACATGATGTCAGATTTTATATCATTATTTAAATTCTTCTCATGTCCACACATCTAATGACCTTCAAGTCAATTAAAAAAACTGACACAATGACCTCACGCCTTGGATTCGATAGCCCTAATGCGGTAGTGCAAACTGCGTCAACCGCAAAACCAAAGTTTTAGCCAAATTTTTTATATGAATCCAAAAATATTTTATGTACTATCTAAAATAATAGAATGCCACTAATCCTATATGTCACAGAGTTTTAAAAACCCTACAATACCAGCAATTTTTTATTATTACAATTGTCTTTCTAAATATCCAAAATCAGTTTTCCTAATAATACCTTCTGTAGAGATTTACATTTGTGACTTATTGTTGAATGTATAAACACACAAATCATATTTCCTACTACTTGTAATCGAACAATAAGAGAGTTGTGTTTAGTAATATCTATATATATATATATATATATATATATATATATATATATATAGTTCATTGCACGATATTATATAAGTATGTATAGGAGTTATTATTATGTTCCCATGTTAGTAACATTTCCATTACATCAATTATCCCTATAGTTATAACCTTCTAATGATTTACCATCACAACCATAATTTTCCTCTTATTTCTCACTCTTAGTTTATACTTGTAATATATTAATTCCATCGTTTGTCTTTCGATGTGGGATTATTTTGATATGGTCCAGTTCACATATATATTTGACAATTTTCTATTCTACCCTTGAGTGGGAAAAATTGTTTCACTAGCCACCTATCCAATTCCATATCGACTTTATAGACGACTTAGATCATTCATTTCTAAATCAACGAATCTTGTGTAATTAGTGTTACAACGATATTATGGTTTTCTTGGTCACGCCGCTTGTTGTGGCTATGGTTTCGTTTTGGTTTCAATGGCACTTTCCGTTCTCGTCGATGAATGGTAACATTTGTATTTGAACTACCTCCCTAAATGTATTTCCTCCATTTTTCATATGGTTGTAGTTGAATTCACAAATTGTCAAGAGAATGTGGCCACCCTTCTGATTTATTGCAGAGAATAATTTGAAAGTATTAATTCTTTTAAATCACTTGTTCTCAGTTGTATCAATTCGATTCTCTTCTTTCCATTGCAATATTCGTTATAATTACTCATACACTTGAATGTTCCTTTCCACAGGTCTGCGGGAAGGCATTAGGATTCTTGTAGAAGTAAATATATATTGTCTCGAAGGAGGTAGACTAGAAATGCTAACCTGTTCACAAATCAAACTGGTAAGCACCATTAATCAAAATAATTTCTCCCTTATAAATTCCTATAAAGAGGTTCTCGGTACAATTTTTTTCTGGATATTTACTTGTATTTGTTTATCTTCAAGTCCTTTCCTTACCCTTGGCGTTTTTCGAGGAGATTTCCTCTTTCCTTACCTTAGGGTTTTAATAATGTGAATGGTTCTAGTAAACAATTGTATAAAGTTTCCTTTATTTGTCTGTTATATGCACCGAGACTCACGAACGATAGTATTATTTTTTTGCACTTGGGTTTTTATGTTTTCCTACCATTATTCTACGTTCATTTTATTTGTACCCAATAGGGTTACAGGCAAGGTTCTTACCTCTGCCAAACCGTAGGGTTCACAAGCACCGAGACTCACTCACGATTGTATTATTGTTTTGCACTTGGGTTTTTATGTTTTCCTATCATTATTTTACAATAATTTTATTTGTACCCAATAGGGTTACATGCAAGGTTCTTACCTCTTCCAAACCCTAGGGTTCATAACTTTCAATAGAGTTTTTTTTTTCATTTTTTTTTAACTGTGTGACAATTACAACTTAATCTAGAATCACAAAGGTTGTTTTTGTTTTCATATATTTATTTAGCAGGATTACTTTGTCTTTAATGAATATTATTTATTCTCATTTTGATTAAAGATAATGTATTCAATTCAGTTATTTGCGTACTATTGTAGATTTATTATTTACCCAATTTCATTCAGGTTCTTGTAATTCTTCTTTTATAAATGTTGAAATTACCGAGAGGGCTTCAAAGGGTGAATCAGTATTCCTTTCCAATTAGAGCACGCTAATCTTCAATTATTATCACTGTTTGTACAATGATAGCAGTAAACAAAAGGAACACAAATGCACACAATTTTTAAGGTGGAAACCCTCTCCGTGATAAAAACCACCTAAATTCTTTTATAATAATTCTTTAATATTCAACTCTAATTGAAAATAAAGCTCCAACTTCCAAGAATATACAAAAGCATTCTTCTCCAACTTCCACTGGATGGACGCTCCAACACCCGAGATTCTTCAGTAGTCAACTGAACGGATGACCCAATTGCCAATGAGCTACAACTCACCCTAGCACCACCCTACCACCCTATAGAAGAATAAAAGAAGAATGGACTCCTGTACCAGGGAAAATGGTCCACTTTACAATGATATAGAATGATGCAGAAGAAGAAGATATACTAGACAATAACCCCACCTTTGACACAACCGCCTAATGATAATCCTATACCTCCCAACACTGCCTCTTCAACCCTTGGCAGATAGACACCAGTACAATTTGTACAATAATGTATTTACAATGATACCTTCACAATGATTGTATGCAGTGTTGCCCACTTGAAGACTTCATATGATGAACTTCTTGCTACTGTTATGCACCTTATTTGCTGCTCTTGTCATGCTACCCTCTGCTGCACTTTTCTTTGCTTTGTTTCTGTAGAAAGTCTGGTCCTTTGCAACCCTTGACAACACATGATCTAGCTTTTTCTTGCCTTCTAGGAGCTCGATATTGAATCTCATGTATCTATGTTATTTCATATCCTCAATATCTGATTTTTGGTCTTGTAGTATTCCTCTGAGTCTTATTTCCAATGCCACAGGTCTGACCCAATTTGGATTCTTCAAGAGATATTTATACCCAATCTCTCACAATGCCCTAATTATGGACAGTTTCAGCAGAGCGTACTTGTGCCACATGTTAATTTTTCTTCATTCGGCTCTAAAATTGATAGAAAAAAAACCAAATTCCATGCACTATCTGCCACATTTTACATAATTCCAATCTGATAATCAGAGAGAGAGTTATGAAAATTTTCCCAAGGTCACTTCTTTGAGATGAATTTCAGGAGCCTGCAAAAACACTGACTTCCACAGATCATATCTGCGCAAATATTGCGCACCTTGATCTGCAATTTTCACAGGAGATTCCTTAGGATTTTGGCTTCGCCTCATAAAAATTTCAGCTTTTGAGCCTTCATAGAAAAAAGGTTAGAGTGAAAATTCCACGATGACCTATTTCAGATGGAAAAATCCCTTGCATAAGGAGGAAAATGAAGATCACAATTTATATAAATGCTGTTGAGAGGGGATTCAACAAGTGAACGTGGGATGGATTTTAGGAGCTTAAAAAATATTAATTATGACTTTTCAATGACCCATGCCCCAACCCCATGGGGTTTTAGCCCACTAACTGGGGTTGCAAACTTCAAACATGAATATCTCTCAAACCGTGAAGAATTACATGGCATGCCATATATCAACGGAGACATCTCGACAAGTAGAAACCATCAAAAGCATTATTGACCAAGAATATATTAATTTGTTAGGTCAAAATTCCCATGCAATATTGGGTTAGCCCCTAGTGCTGCTTGGGTTGACATCAATGATAACCGCTGATCAAAAATCTCCCCCTTTGGCATTGATGGCAACACAAGTACTCCCCCTACGATCATGAAACCTCTTCCTACAACATTCTCTCCCCCTTTGAAATCAATGGAAAAGGGTAAATCCCCCTGAAACACAACCATTCTGCGGACTTGTACACACTTCCACTCCCCCTAACACACAACCGTCCTGCAGACCTGTAATCTACTTCCACTCCCCCTTTATATTCTGAAAAAGGAAAATTTAATGAGAACTTGGGAGAATCCCAAGCTTCTAGCGAATATTTAATATGTGATTCTTTTGGTGCTGCTTGGAATCTTGCTACTTGTCCAACTGCTTGCATAACATCTGGTCGAGAGGTTGTTACATATAGAAGACTACTAATCATAGATTTGTACAACCTTTGATCGACATCCTTAGATGAGTCGTCTATGCTCAATTTGCAACTTGTTACCATTGGAGTAAGGATGGGTTTGCAATCTTCTATTTTAAATTTCTTGAGCATTTCCTTGATGTACTTGGCTTGACATATAAATATTCCTTTCTCTTGTTGAGATATTTGAAGCCCTAAGAAGTATTTTTGGAATCTATGCTTCTATGATCCATCATATAAATTGTAAAAAATCTTTTGGTAATAATCCTAAGAAGTATGTCAGCTCACTAAGTAAAGACATCTCGAAATCACTTTGCACCTTTGTAGCAAACTTATTACTTAGTCGATCATCATTGCTACCAATTATTGTATTATCCTCTTTAGTTATTAGACATGCTTTAGTTGCTTAATCCTTTAACATATATGTCATTTGGAGCTCGACTTGGCCGTAGCCACCTCACCAAACACGCCTTTCCATTTCACATTTTGTCTAGTTGAATAGTATTGTGTGTCCTTGATCACACATTTTTCCAACACTAAGTAGATTGTGATTCATGTTTTCAACCAATAGAACATTCTTGGCTACAACATCTTTGCTTCCAAGAGTGACGGGACCTGATACTATAACATTTGAATATTCATCATTTCCAAAGGACATGGTTCCATCCTTCTTCTCTTTCATAGATACAAATTTATTTCTATCTCCAGTCATATGCATTGAGCAACCACTATCAACATACCACATATATTTGTTGTTTTGAGCCTTGAGAGCGAGAGCACAATTATTAGTCTTCTTATTCTTCCATGTCCATTCATTATGTGGCTTTGAAGATTCTTCTAGAAGATTTTCAAGTCTGCAGTCTCTGGCTATGTGTCGAAAGTTTTGAAATTTGTAACATTCAATATTATTTCTTAAATGTTCAAATATATTGATTTTTCGCTGAGCCCTGGAAGGTTCATATTTGATAGATCTCCTGGAATTGTATTTTTTCCTAGGGTACATGCGACATTCTACAACTTTATGACCAAAGTTTCTACATGAATAACAATAACCATAAAAAATATGTTGGTACTTGGATGGAAATCTTCGTTGAGGAATTTCCTTCCAAGGTCAAGCCTTGTCCAAAAATATTCTACATGCATTTCGTATCTCTATACGTTCATTATATTTTGTTGTTTTGGGTCCTCGCTTCTTCTTCTTTGTAACCGATGCCAGCTTTGTCGTTGTAAGACCGTTGATCGTTGATGAGTTCTTCCAATGCCCTTGAGCCGTTGGCATTAGTTTTGGATAGTTCTTCCTTTCTTCACTTCCTCACGCAGGGAGACTACTTCGGCTTCTAATTCTTCCCTTTCTTGGTTGCTTTCTTCCAACTTCTTTTGAAGTGACTCTTCAATGCATTTGTGTTCTTCAACTTCATTTTTGAGACCTTGAACTTGTTCTTCAAGAGTATTGGAATGGATATTCTCCGCCTTGAGATATTTTATAAGCTTGATTTCTTCCTCATAAAATTCTTCTATGGTCCATCCTTCTTCTTCGTTGTTTGATACCTCTTGTTTATTGTGCTTGGCCATAAACAATACTCTCTAATTGGCTTCTTCTTCACTGTCATTGTCTTCATCGGATGATGAGCTATCTTCTTTAGAGAGAAAGTTCCTTTTGGATCCTTGCTTGTTGAATTTCTTAAAGCCTTTCTTTCCTTTTGAGTTTCCATCACTTCTGTTTGGACATTTTGCTGCGAAATGCCCAACCTCATTACAGCCGAAACATATTAATGGAAGTTTACCTTTGAATTTTTCCTTACCAATTTTTAGTTTTCTCGTGTAGTAAGCATATTCTTCATCTGAAATACCTTCTTCATCATCTCCCTTTTCTTCACACTTGCAAGTGCATGTCTTTTCAATTGAAGATTGTTTATCTTTATTGGTCTTCTTAGATGCAACGAACACAGTTTCTAGATGCGAAGTACCCTCTTCTTCATCAAGTCTCATTTCATATGCTATGAGAAGTACTCCATGTAATTCCTCTTTGCCGAGCTTGTCCATATTTTCACTTTATTCTAAGACCGATACCTTTCGGTTGAATCTTCTTGGTAACGTTCTAAGAATCTTTCGTATAATTGTCTTCTCATCAACTCGCTCTCCCAACTCTTCCAAAGTATTGTTTATTTCATCAATGTATTGGAAGTATGTAGCAATGTTGCAATCTTCTTTCATTCTGAGTTGCTCAAATTTTTATCTATAGATTTGAAGCTTTGCTTCTTTGACATTTGAGTCACCTGCATATATATTCTCAAGCTTGTCTCATACATTTTCGGCGGTTTTTCAACCCAACACCTTATGATAAGGAGATTCAATACATCCACTGATAATAATATTCTTTGCTTTTGCATCATTTACCAAATTCTTCTTACCTTTTTCATCCGTGGTTGATGTAAATCCATTTTGAACAGTGTCCCATACTTCATAACCTTGCGCCAAGAGATAGACCTCCATTCTTCCTTTCCAAAGTGCATAGTTATTTTCTCTATTGAATAGAGGTACACCATTCTTTGGTATGATCCATGACCTGCTTCCAGCTATTAAACTGCTATTGAAGGAACCAAGCTTTGATACCAATTGTTGGAATTACGGGGGGGGGGGGGTGAATCAGTGTTCCTTTCAATTAGAGCATCAGTTAATCTTAAATTATTATAAGTTTTTGTACAATGATAGCAGAAAATAAGAGGAACACAAATGCACATATTTTTTAAGGTGGAAACCCACTTCGGGACAAAAACCACCTAATGCTTTTCTAATAATTCTTTAATATTCAACTCCAATTGAAAATAAAGCTCCAACTTCCTAGAATCTAGAAAAGCATTGTTCTCCAGCTCCCACTAGATGGATGCTCCAACGCCTAAGATTTTTCAGTAATCAACTGAACGAATGCCCCAACACCCAATGAGCTACAACTCATCCTAGCACCACCCTACCACCTTGTAGAAGAATAAAATAAGAATGGACTCTCGTACCAGGGAAAATGGTCCACTTTACAATGATATAGAATGATGTAGAAGAAGAATATATACTAGACCATAACCACAACTTTGACACAACCAACTAATGATGATCCTAGACCTCCCAACACTGCCTCTTCAACCCTTGGCAGATAGATACTAGTACAATTTTTACAATAATGTATTTACAATGACTTAGTACAATGATACCTTTAAGATGATTGTATGCAGTGTTGCCCACTTGAAGACTTCATATGATGAACTTCTTGCTGACGGTATGCACCTTGGTTGCTTCTCTTGTCATGATACCCTCTGCTACACCTTGCTCTGCTTTTTTTCCTTAGAAAGTCTGGTCCTGTGCAACCCTTGACAACACATGATCTAGCTTTTTCTTGCCTTCTAGGAGCTCAATATTGAATCTGGTGTATCTCTGTTATTTCAGATCCTCAATATCTATTTTTGGTCCTGTAGTAGTCCTCTAAGTCATCTTTCCAGTGCCACAGGTTTGAACCAATTTGGATTCTTCTAGAGAGAGTTATACCCAATCTCTCACAATGCCCTAAATATGCACTGTTTCAACAAAGCGCGCTTGTACGACATGACACGTGTCATTTTTCTTCATTTGGCTCTGAAATTGATAGAGAGAAAAAAATAGACTGTGCAATATCTATCACTTTTTACGGAATTCCAATCCGATCCTCAGAGAGAGAGTTATGACGATTTTACCAAGGTCACATCTTTGAGATGAATTTCAGGAGCCTGCCAAAACCCTGACTTCCATAGATCATATCTCCAAAAATGTTGCGTACCTTGATCTGAAATTTTTACAGAAGCTTCCTTAGGATTTTTGCTTCACCTCATAAAATTTCAGCTTCTTAACCTTCGTATAAAACAAGTTAGAGCGAAAATTCCACGATGCCCTGTTTTAGATGGCCGAATCCCTTGCCTAAGGAGGAAATGAAAATCACAATTTATATAAATGCTTTAGTTGAGAGGAGCTTCAACAAGTGAACGTGGGAGGGGATTTAGGAGCTTAAAAAATATTAATTATGACTTTTCAATGACCCATGCCCCAACCCCATGGGGTTTTAGCCCACTAACTTGGGGTACAAACTTCAAACATGAATATCTCTCAAACCGTGAAGAATTACATGGCGTGCCATATATCAACGGAAACATCTCGACAAGTAGAAACCATCAAAAGCATTATTGACCCAGAATATATTAATTTGGTGGGTCAAAATTCCCATTCAATATTGGGTTAGCCCTTGGTGCTGCTTGGGTTGACATCAATGACAACTGCTGATCAACATACAACCCTTATTCATTGTTTCCTTTCTTCCAATGAGAATTTAGTGTAGTCTAAGAACCACAATAGGTATTTCTTTGCTGAAATCCTGAACATAATTACTGTTACAAATTTCTTTTATTGATCTTCATTTAATAATAGCCAATAATGACCAGCAAGATGCTTATCATGCTTGTTTCAGGTATTGCTCAATTCATCCCAGTTCATCCTATACCACTTCATGAATCTGAACGACACCTGGAATTATTGTGGGACTTTCATTTATTAAATTATAGTTCAATTTTTCTCTTTAGGTTGGAAATACTACTTAGTATTTTTGGGTTCTCATCAACAAGGTGAATTCATTTTAATGAAGACAATATTTGTTGTCTTATTAGTTTCTTGCCAATTCTTGTTATATCATGTGCCATGGAAATTACAATTTTCTTGGAAACTTCTCTTTTGTTATATTGTAATGCAATGGTGCCTAAAGCCTAAACAAAACTAAGCACGATCATATGTATTGTAGAAATTTACTTTTTTTCACAATGAATTACTCAAGGAAAAACAATATACATAGGGACTCTATTGTGTATGGAAATTTATAAAATTATTCTCAACCTTATGCATCATCTAGATTCATATCTATATGGTATTCATGGAAAAGTTTCTCTTATTTATATCGATGAATTTACCTGTTATCAGTAAGTTGATACAAATGGGCTTCTCCACCACACAACCTAGAGTCACTCTTTCAAACCAACTTTTGACTGAAATTTAGCCTTTTCAGCATGAGAGGGCTCTCTCAAAAGGTAACTATGATTTGTTCGAATGTGATTCAATGAAATTTATAACTTTGTAGTAGTGTACTGAAGGTGTTTGTATGCAGGTGAAAAATGTGTAGGGTTTACTACCATTGGGCTTATGGAGTCAGTGTTAAGAAATTCAATGACATGGTTCTCCTTGTGGAAGCTGAGGCATGTAGATATTTCAATGAAAGGACAACACACACAGATATAAAATAGCTTAATGTTTAAAGGAAGTCAGAGCATGATGTACATGAATTTTGAGTAATTAAACATCAAGATACTGAAAGAAAAATAATAAGATACATAAGATAGATGCTCATGAAACACCAAATGGATCTCAGGTGAAGAAGAAAGACATAGTCACTGTATGTTACTGATCATAAAAACTTTACAATAGCAGTAGTGTAGAATAACATCCTCCAACCCTATATTATTCAATGTTCTACCTATTAATAGGCTTTATTCACCTTACATTGGATCTTCCCACATGGATATAGCATCGAACTACTTGTGTTGACAACAATCTTAACAAGAAACTAGATACCTCAGAATGAAAAAGACACCTAATGACTTTTTGACTTAGAGACCTATTAGGACTCTTCCTCTTATTTACTACATCTACTAACTGAAAATACATCTTATTTATATTGAAGATGTTTATGTGCTTAAGTGGCACTAACCATGATTAAGACCTTACTGCCTCCATTAAACTAGGAAAACAATCATCCAATTTTTAAGGAAATGTTGTCATGATATTTGTTGACTGTCTTTACGCTGAGATGGTGAAATAGACAACTTTTTCAAAGACCAAACCTCTGCTGGAATGTTCCACTAATATTATTTAACTCTCCACATGTCTGGATGACCTCCAATGAACCTTCAAAGCACCAAAATTCTACTAAATGTTGCTTGCTGCAGAAACAGGGGAAAACAACTCAATTTCGTAGCGTGATTTTGTAGCAAATCCACTTCACCTATCTATATCAATTTTTAGCCTTATTTTCTGATTTGAATATGTTCGTTGGACAAAACAGGGTAAATACAAATTTCTCCCTATTTGATTTCAACCAAAACTATGATTTTCAACAAAAAGTCACCTACAGGTGTTGGTCAGTGGTTGTCATTGATGTCAACCCAAGAAACACCAGGGGCTACCTCGATCTTTCATGATAATTTTGACCTACCAAATTAATATATTCCATGTCAAGGATATTTATTATTGTTTCTAATTTTTGAGATGTTTCCGTTGATATATGGCATGCCACATAATTCTTCATGGTTTGAGAGCTATTCATGTTTGAAGTTAGTAACCCCAGTTAGTGGGCTAAAACACCATGAGGTTGTGGCATAGGTCATTGAAAATTCAATAATTAATAATTTTTAGGCTCCTAAAATCCCTCGCATGTTCACTTGTTGAAGTCCCTCTCAACCTAAGCATTTATATAAATTGTGATCCTCATATCCTCCTCATGCAGGGATTTCGCTACTTGAAATAGGTCATCATGGAATTTGTGCTATAAATTTTTTTATACGAAGGTTCAGAAGCTATAATGTTTATGAGGTGAATCTGAAATCTTGAGGAAGCTCCTGTAAAAATTTCAGATCATGGTGCGCAATATTTTCGGAGATATGATTTGTGGAATTTAGGGTTTTACAAGCACCTGAACTTCATCTCAAAGAGGTGACCTTGGGAAAATCGTCCTAACTCTCTCTCTAAGTATAGGATTGGAATTTTGTAAAAAGTGGCGAATAGTGCATAGATTATGGTTTTCTTTGTATCAATTTCAGAGCCAAATGAATAAATAGTGACACGTGGCATGTTGTACACGTTCGATCTACTGAACCAATCCATAATTAGGTCATTGTGAGAGATTGGGAATAACTTTGTCTTGAAGAATAAAAATTGGGTCATACCTATGGAATTAGTAAGAAGACTCAGAGGACTACTACAGGACTGAAAATCACATTTTGGGGATCTGAAATAAAATATATGCACCAAATTCAATATCGAGCTCCTAGAAGGCAAGAAAATGCTAGATCATGTGCTTTTAACGGCTGCAAAGGACCAGAATTTCTAGGGCTAAAAAGAAAAGCAAGGTGTTGTAGAGGTAAATCCCCTCTGTGGACAGAGGCGATCCCTACTAGCCCAGATCGGGTTAGCAACAATCGTAACACGCTATGGCGCAAGTTCCTAATTGCAATAAACCAAATTACGGAAAAGGCCTACCTCAAGTCCAACGCTGTCATTTGTAGAGGAGATGATGCTCCCGTTTCCTTGCTCTGGAAGATCACAATCCTTTCGCTCACCGTGATCGAACACCTGCACACACAAGAAACACGACAAACACAAGCGTAAAACCCGATATATATGAAATTATGTATCAGTCAGAGAAGACACAACTCATGATCATAATGAACAATACGAGTGGAACCATAACCGATAGTCGCTTATCATTAATTGAAGAAAGGAAAATAAAACCTGGCTCTCACGCTGAACCTTCCTTCGGTGGGTCGTCAGCGGAATACGTCTCGGTAAAGCTTGTCGGGAATGGGGACAAGCCTCTCTCTTCGATCGTCAATCTCCTTGCTATGGATTTGGCACTATGAGGACTATCAAAGCTCTTGCAGCATTCTTTAGGCTATGAAGGCTCTTGGAGATTAGCTTTCAAAGGGAAATGGAAAGCTTATATAGATGGTGGAAGAGGAGTTGGGATCCCTACAATCATGTGATTGGCCCTATCCTCAAGGAAGCTTCCATGAGAGGTGGCAAACTATTTCCTCTACATGGAAATCCAGAGCCAAACGTCCCAACTCAATTTAGAGACCAATTCAGGAGTTGGTTAAAGTCAATCTTCCACCATTTATTTTTGAAAAGCACCCTTTATTAAGCCTGGCGCGAGTGCGACTCTGAGACAGAGCGCCAATTGGCGCACCCTCTTTGAAGAATTTCCCCCATTGGCGCGGGTATAACACAGGCTAGTCGCGCCAAGGATGAAAAGGCTATTTTTAGGGTTTTTTACAAGGAGATGTCTTCAGGGGAATGAAAGTCCATGTCTAGGGGAATGCTGTGAAAGTGTTTTCAGGTTATGTCACTGCTCACAGGTCACAGAATGAGCCCTACAATGTGCGGGATGGGGAATTGTAGGGACGGTGACAAATTGCTATGTAACAGATGCCCCCTAAAGCATGAGGCCCGAAAGAGAGAGAGGGCTGAAATGTTTTACAATAACGTGTCCAACTGAAAACACCGCCGTTGGAAAACCTTTGTATAGAAATACAACTGATATCTCAAATACATGATATATATGTGGTATGGGCGCGACCATCCATAATAGAGTATACAATAATCCATATCCAAGGTATGGACGCAACCATCTAGTGAGGATCGATAAATAGACTCAGTTATGGTCGCAGCCATCCAATGAATGAGTCATGTAGCTAATCATAATAATCCAAAAAATCGCAGCCTGGATTCTAACAGACAAAATCCAGGGTCTTGCACTCCATCTCGACCCGAAAAAATTACAAGTTCAAGCATGCGAATAAGAGATCTGAAGTCGAACATGCAAGATAATCACCTGATTACCAGCCAATGATGAAAGTTGTTAACAGACGCGAGAGGTACCACCAATAATGACAATGGACATCAAGGTACTATAGGTACAATATACGGCATGTGAATCAATGAGGTGGCGTCGAACACCTGTAGAATCACTCGATCGGAGGCCAATGATGAAAACCTCACGTCAAACGTGAAGAACCTGCCATTGAGGCATGCAGGCTCCAAGGTACCAGAAGGGAGTCTCTAGATCATCTTCCTAGATAATCAGCTGAATTCAACAGGAAGTGACCTTGATCGAAGGTGGGCCATAGTGTTTCCCAAATCATCAACACGAGACAGAGGAACATAATGCCTTTGTGAATCAGGATCAGATGAGAATTAGAGTAAGGTTGACATTTGTAGAGGTCAACTTCTCTTGAACATATCGGCGGCACGACAGTGGATTTGGCAGTATTTGACATCAACAGATCAGGGGTCATGATGATGAGGCAAAGAACAGATGAGAGGTCAAAAAGGATCACCCAAACCCACGGTGACAAGTGAAAAACGCGATGAGATGTCCCCAGCCTGACACGAATGCAGACAAGTGCCATGTTCAAGAGCGACATACTGTCGACACGACAATGATGTTGGTTTCATTTTCCCCACCATTTCTGGCGAGTACCTATTTATTTTTACACAAGCTTGAAGAGGGTATATAAATCCATCCTAGTACATTTAACGAGCCCTAGGAAGGAGAAAATCGAATATCATCATTACGACTGAATCCAATGTCATCAGGGCTTAATGAGTCTGACAAAGGAAGGACTCGGCGTCTTTTCATGTTTAGAGAGTTTGAAAAGACAGCAGAAAAGTAAAATCCAATGGTCCCTTTTCGTAAATAGTTCCTCAGATCCGAAAAGGTAGAAAACCATGTCTGAGAAAACCTCTTAGTCGCGATAGGCTAGGGTATTCCTTTTTCGTAAATAATCCATCCCAACCCGAAAAAGGGGTAAACGTATACTGGGTAGATGTCGTTTCGTGGCCACTTTAACGAGATCGAAACAAAAAGAGACTCGGAAATCTTTTCATGTTTAGAGATTCAGAAAAGAGTTGAAAGATGACTCCAAAATGATTTTTTTCATGTTTTTACCGAGTCCGAAAAAGTATAAAATACAACTCGTATCATTGCCCAAGTCACGTAAAAAACCTGTCGCTACACATAAAAGAAAGTGTAAAATCCATTTTCAACAAAATATATTAAAATAATGACATTTAAAACCTAATTTTTGACTTAAAAAGTTATAAACAGGCTTCAAATGGTAAAAAAAAATTACTTTTACTTTTTACCTTGGAGAGCAACAATGGTCTGTTTGTGTGCAAACTTACAGTGGTAATTGCGACTAATCCGGGATGTCATTCAGCTCCTCGTTTGTTCCAGGTAAAAGGCATTCCCTTAAGCTCCATTTTAATCCATTTTTTATGAGTTTCTATTGCACAGTTAATCTCTGGAGGAGAGTTTTAAAAATTTTAGTGCTCCACCATTGGCATGGGTATCGGGCATGGACACACGCCAGTGGACTTTTCCTCACAAAGAGGTCGTGCCAATGGCGCAACATAATTTTCCGTTTTAGATTTCCAAACAGTGAGGCATCCATCTGGATTTTCGAGTATGACAGAGATCTAACAAGGGTTTTTGACCATGTTGATGTAGGTAACCAAGCACAATGGTTATTGAATGGAAGGAGAGGGAACATGGGGAGGAAGATGAAATGGCTATGGAAAACGAAGCCTGTATGAATGCACTCAAGAACTGTGGACTAAAAAAATTCCTTCTTACTCCATGTTCACGAGCTCAACCTGAGCTGCTACAATACTTGGTCAGCATATGGGACGAAAATGAGGAAGTATTTAAGCTTCGGGACCAAGTGTTGGAACTTGAGGTTTCCGACGTATATTTCATCACCAGGCTATCACGCAGAGGTCCAGTACCCATTTTGACAGGCATCAGACCTTCTAGAGAAAATATGGAACAAGTAATGGCGAGGGTGTGCCCAGGGGCACGAACCGGATCGGGAAGCGGGAAGGTGGACATCCACACTGTCCATGATCTAGCACTCAGAGTAGTGCTACACACCATTACGCCGGCTGCAGGATTGCAGGCACCGCATGAAGTGACCAAAGCCCAACTCATACTAGCCTTCGAGTTTATGAACCCCACATTGTTCGATTGGGCTACTGTAGTGACGAGAAATATCAAGAGGTAGATGACAAGATGAAAGCAAGTCAAACTAAAGCAGTTTGGCTATGGTTCCATTTTGGTGTCGTTCATCCTGGAACGACTACCTATTTTCCAGGGCCAAGGGGCCATAGTTGCTGAGCCGGTACCAAGAGAGCCGAGGATGGCTCGCTGGGCAGCACTCATGCCCAGGTCAGGAGGAAGCCAACAGATGTCTTGGAGGCCTGAGTTCTTTGGGTGGTTGCGGCGATAGCTGATCGTGGTCGAGGATTGGCCCTACGCTGGGACCGATTTCACCGGAGATCTCGATCTTCCTCTTCCAGAGGGGGTGGATTGGGATGAGGAGTTGGGTATGATACTCTTTTTTATTTTTATGTATTTATGATTTTTTTTTGGTAATACATGTCCGTTCTAATAACAATTTTATATGTATGCAGACATCGGCCCAGAAAGGCCCACGGGCATGTCGCCCATTGCATGGAGAACCCATGCCATACATGACCCTCAGGCTGAGGGTGGCGGAGGCGGCGAACTAATTCAGAACTTGGAGGGCATTTCCCGGGGGATCCCGGACTATGCACGGCTAGCAGATGTTCCGCTAGCATACCAGTGACACACTGTGGGGGTGCCTAGTCGCCTCCACCGACTACTGAGATGCTTAGTGCATGTTGTGACTTGTTACCACGAGCACCATGCAGATTAGACATCTAGGGATTTTTCTGCATATTTTTTGAGAGACATGTCGTCTCCGGCTGTATTAAGACAAACATGTATATTTTTTGATTTTATGTGATGCACACTATATAAACATTTCGACACACACACACACACACATATATATATACCTATTTCTGGATGGATCTACATGTGACGATGTTTTTATTTATAAGTTGCGCAAATGTCTATCTAAGACCATATTCGCTACTACATCTGTTAATGTATTCATATGTCTGGGTATGTGTTGATATGTAATATAATAAAAATTTCTCTCCAATAAACGAATACGTAGATATAGACGCAAAATGGATGGGTTTCTGACTGAATAATGACCATTAAGCTGTAATACTACAAGTTGCGAGTCCAGATACACAAGTAATTCACGAATGCCGAGGTCCACAACCTCGGTTAATAATTTCAATACGGCACTATATTCCGCGATATTATTTGTAGCAGGACCTAGACACACACCTTGCAGGTTAACCAATTCACCAGCAGGATCATAGATTACCCAGGCTGCCGAGGACAGATTCCTGGTACTGCGGGAGGCACCATCCCTGAAACCCACAAACGGAGTAATATACATTTGCACAATCAGGAAGACCCGATCAATAGAAATATGCTTACATCGCACACCACACCACACATGCACACAAATGAATATACACACCTATGTACACACACCACACCAAAAATAACTCAAGCGTAGTATTTTTTAAGGTACAACCCATTTCTAGGCTGTGCCAACGAAACTCCTTCATAATCAATGAGCTCATAGGCCCCATTTTTCAATACTCGTTTTACAATGTAGGGCCCATGCCACATCGGTTGGAACTTTCCTGCTCCAAGTTTGTCGTGCGCTTGGTTGTATAGGAGGACAAGGTCCCCTTCGACAAACGAACGTAGAGAGACTGATTGATCAAAGTGAGCTTTGACCCGCTTCTTCTGTGCCTCAATGACTAAAGCATCCAAGTGGCGGGTTTCATCCAACCATTCCAAATACAAGAGACACTCTTCTTCAGGAGAAGTGTCAGGCAAAATTTCCACAGCCAATTTTAAAGAAGGAATTTCGCACTCAACCGAAAGAGTCGCTTCCAGACCATACACCAATTGAAAAGGTGTGAATCCAGTCGCACTCTTTGCTGACGTCCGGTAGGCCCATAGAGCTGAGAATAATTGGAGATGCCAATTGGACTTATGAATACCAATTGTTCGTTGAAGCATAGTGACCAAAACTTTGTTCACAGCCTCAACCTGGCCATTTTCTTGGGGGTAATATGGCATTGAGTTATCGTGTCGTAAGCCCAATCTTGATGTCAGCTCGGCCATCGTGTAATCTCGAAAGTGAGTGCCATGATCGGTAAAAATGGCCTGAGGGACCTCGAAACTTGCAATAATGTGGTTGAAAATAAACTGGGCAGCTATCTTACCATCGGCGGCTAGTGTAGGCATCTCTTCGGCCCACATAGTAAAGTAGTTGACAGTGACGATTATATATGCATGCCCCCTGGCCGAATGAGGTTTATACGTCACGAAATCTACGCCCCATTTTGCAAAAGGGCCGATAGTAATGACAGGATGCAGAGGGAGGGGTGGCGCGCGCATCTTGCACTGAAAAACCTGACATGCATGACATTTGCGGACTGCAACAATACAGTCTTTGAATATCGACAACTAGAAGTAACCTGCACGCAAAATCTTCTAGGTAGTGTCATATCCGGACATGTGACCACCACAGGCACCATTGTGATAGTCATTCAAGACTCTTTCAGCCTCTTCCAAGGTCAAGCACCGGCGGAGCACTGAATCTACTCCAACCCGGTATAACGTGTCTCCTACAATGCGGTAGGGTTGAGACTGATGCCGAATTCGACGTTGGGAATCTTTGGTCAACTCAGACCGGAACGTTGATGTTTGAAGATACACTATGATGTCTCCATACCATGGGTCGCGAGTGCTGATAAGGAAGAGTGTTTTTTCTGGGATATGATCCTCGGAATGAGATGGGGTGGAGTCTGTCGGGAGGGAGCAAATGAGATCCGCAAAAACCAGTGATTTGGTTGACTTAGCAGTGGTAAACTCTAGGTCTAACTCCTGAAGGATAATGATCCATTTAGAGCATTTTCCCCCCTGTAATTGTCGAGATAGAATGTATGTCATGGGGTTTCAATCTGAAACCACGGTTATTGTATGCAACAGGATGTAGTGGCGAAATCGCTGCACAACATGTACTGCGGCTAACTCCAGTTTCTCGACGTCAGCGTAACGCGTTTATGTGTCGAGAAGATTCCGTGATAGATAATAAACGACGTGTTCATTTCCATCATCGTCATCCTGCACCAGAACCATAGCTATGGTACTAAACGCGGCGACCAAATATAGAGTGAAATCATGGTGATAGTTTGGAGGACAAAGTAGCGGAGCATTAACAAGTAACGTCTTTAGCTTCTCGAAGGATCGTTGAGCAATCTCATCCCAACAAAAGGGAACGTTCTATTTTAAAATACGCGTGAAACATTTGGCAACTTCTGCGCAGTTCGGGATGAAGCGTTGAAGGAAATTAGCTTTTCCCTGCAGACTCTGTAATTGATACAACGAGGAGGGTGATGGGAGATTGAAATTGGCCTCAACCTTTAGAGGGTCGAGGCGAATCCTGTCTTTGGAAACTATGAATCCCAAAAGACGGCCAGAATCCATGCAAAAGACGCATTTATGAGGGTTAAGCCAGATATTATAGCGTCGACAATGAAGGAAAATCTATCGGAGGTGTTCGGGATGGTCCTCTTGCCGAGCTGAGTGAGCTGGAAAATCATCCAGATAAGGTTGAACGATATGGTGTGTGTCATGGAATGCGTAAGACATAGCATGCTGGAAAGTAGCTCTAGTGTTCTTCAAGCCGAACGAGAGCTTTTTATAAGAAAAGGTACCCCATGGACAGATGAATGCAGTCTTGTGTTGATCAGCAGGTAAAATATTTATTTGATTATACCCGGAAAAACCGTCCATCAAGGAGTAAATCTCACTCCCAGAGAATTCGTCGATGATTTGATCTATGAAGGGGGTGGGATAATTTTCCTTAGGACAGGCTCAATTAATATCACAGTAATCAACACAGACTCTGATAGTGCCCTGTTTCTTATCTACAGGGAAAATGTTTGAGACCCATTTTGTGAGGGGGATCGGGTAAATGAAGCCCGCGTTCAGAAGTTTTTCAACTTCTACTTTAATTGCAGCGGCTTTGCGAGGATGCACTGGGCATAGGCGTTGGCGCACGGGTTTCGCACTGGGGTAGGTTGGAATCTCGTGCACTACAATATTGGGATCAATCCCTGGCATTTCCTCATAGGACCAAGTGAACACATCTTTGAATTCATGGAAAAGATCAGTATAAACTCGTATCTCATCAGGAGAACAAGTTACTCCCACATGTATGTTCTCAACTATCCCCGGTTTGACGGAGATGTCGATTGGAGTGGTTTGAGTAATGTTGCTCAAGTTTCCTTCCGAAACAACCTCATGAGTCAAAATGGGTGTCTGAAGACGCGGAGTAGGAACCTGAGATGAAAACCGCTCTAGACATTCGGACATTGCCCCCAGACTGGGCATAAAGGAGGAACGATGATGTCCATCACTCCAAGGCAGCTCCTCAAGAGACATTGCTTCAACAATGGCTTCGTCAGAAGGGAAAGTATCTTTAAGAGGATCAGGTGAGTCAGCCTCGCCGAGTAAGGGGGATTGAGAATAGATATCTAAATCCATGCTCAAAGGAGCATGTTGAGGCGGTGGAGGATTAGATGCGGCGATGTTTTCACAGTAATTAATCTCTACTGGAGTTAGGGGCATCAATTCTCCAAAATCAGTCACCTTTTCCGGCGAAGGGATGATCCATGGGTCGTCAGACCTAGAGATCATATTAACTTGAACGGTGTGTGGTGGTGGCGCGGGAAAAATACCCATGAGGACAGGGTCCTTGAAGAGACCGGGTCCAACACTGTCAGGGGGATTGGGGATCTTATCCACGTAAGGAACGTTGTTCTCAGAGGTGGAGGTGAAGAAAGACAACTGATCCATAGTAACAATTTTTCCCTCATAAGGGAACTTAAGAAGTCGTAAGAGGGTGGATGGCACGCATAGCATGGCGTGAGTCCAACTGCGGTCGAGAAGCAGATTGTAGTTGAGCTTAGTGTCAACCACTTCTACTTCTACGTTGACTGTCTTCCCCTTTAATGTAATCGACAAAATCTCGAGAACACCCAGGGGTTTGGATTCCCGACCATCAAATGCCTCTAAGGCATTGGGAGACGATGAGAGAGCCGAACAGCCAATGGCCTTCCAGCAGGCGGATGACATGACACAGGTAGAAGCACCTTCATCTACAACGGCCCTATGGATGTTAAGACCGTTGATCCCAACTTGAATAACGAGAGAAATTTGATGCGGAAGTCAGGGGGTGAATTTTTCTAAGTTGAAGGTGAGAAGACTAGAATCAACAGGATTTATTCCACCAATTTCAGACAACAAATCTTTCAGCTTCGAAGGGAAACTTTGAAGGACTTCCAATGCGGACATAGCAGAAGGCACCTGTGCCAAATCCTCAACAATACTCTAGTGTTGAGCAGCACGGGCATTTGGATTGTAGGAAGACCTTCGTAGAACACCTTTAGAAGGTGGCCTCATAACAGGTTCAACAATAGGCTTCTCAATTTCCAATGAACCGGAGACAGGTGGGGGAGGTGGACCATCCACAACTTCCTTCCCAGCTGGCTGACGCGATCCCGCATAATCCTTCGAACGTGTAGCAATTGAGACAGGTGCAACACCATTCATCATAAATACCTGGGACCCAAATGGTGCAGATGGTGACGGCTGTTCAACCATCTAGGTCTGCTGAGACGGGAATGGTTCCTTAAGAACTTTCGGAGTCCCTTTAGAGCCTTTGAGAAGTTGACTGATTTTAGACCGTCTAGGACAATCCTTGGTATAATGATCTCCTTCAAAAATAAGGTAGGGGTACTTCGGTTTATGTTGAGCACTATCATCAGTGTGAGGTTTAGAAGACTCTGAATTTGGGGAATTGAGTTTGGATTTTCCTTTGCCCTTCTTTTTCCCTTTGGAGGCTTTTTCCGTAGGATTAGCCTGAACAGCGTTAACCTCCTCAGTTTTGCCAGAATTTGGAGGGGTAGGAAGAGAAGAATTATTGGACGAATTGGACTTTTGCTTCCCATTCGAAGATTTTCGAGAATTTTGAGACATGGAACCAATAACACCATCCACTGCTGGGGTAGGTGGAGCTTTAGAGGTTCCCAGGCGTGGAGCATCAGTTAAAATATCATAAAGCGTGCCGGACTGAGAGTATACCAGATCGCGATACTGGGCATGTGCAATGGCCTCTTCCTCAGTCACACATGCCCCCATAGCAATATCTTGCGCGATTTTGTTAACGAAGGATGTCGTGAACCAATGAGTTAGCAGTTGATCAGGTATATCAAACTTGATCAGCCTACGACGACGTCGCCACTCATGAATATGATCGGATATGTGGGTGGCTTTATCCTGCTTCAATGAAATTAGGAGATGCGTCCCGGCCTCATAGTGAACCGGTAACTGAAAGTGAGTTAGAAAAGCCATTGCTAAAGTATTGAAATCTTGAAATATGCAATGGGGTAATTCAATATACCACTTAGCGGCAGCACCGGTAAGAGTGCGCTGGAAGAGACGTAGATGAATTGAATCATCGACCCAAGAATTAGACGAACACCACAAATGGTTGGTCATTACATGAGCTTGGGGGTCTTCACCAGCTTTACCTTCAAAATTTGGGCAGTTGCCGAGTACCTTGGTCAGAACCGGAGGCCAATAAGGATTGTGAAGAATCAGATCATTGGTTAATTTAGAAACGTCCGGTAATTCCAAGGTAGCCAAGAATGGAAATTGCGAATTGAACGGCATGCCAGGCCCTCGATAAGGACCGGTACCTGTAATCCACGCTGGTTGAGAATATCCTTGCCCCCATGGGTTCTGTCCAGCATGATTTTGACCATAGGGGGTATAGGGCGTATAACCAGTCTGATTCGGTTTGCTGGTAACCAGTGTACAGGGCTTGATAACCAAAGTATGGACCCTAATTGTATATCGGCCCCGTTGGAGCAGTCTGCGGATTTGGCTGCTAAGTATAGGTGTAGCCGGGTTGTTGAGTGTAATAATGGGAACCTTGGGGCGGATTATAAGTCAGTCGAGATTGACCGTGAGGGTAGTAACCGCCTTGAGGTTGAGCGGGCTGCTGATAGGTGGGACCCTGCTGAGCCTGATAATTAGGATGCACCGGTTGATTCGGTTGCGGCATCGAGTAAATCGGCTGTTGGGCAGGGTTGACAGTGTGCAGGCTGGCTTGGTTGGACATGCTGACCTGGCTGAACGGGCTGCCCTGGTTGAACAGGTTGACTCGGATAAATAGGTTATGCCGGTTGTACAGGTTGACCTGGCTGTTGAGGAGCACCAGGTTGTACCAGATGGGCCGGTTGGCCTGGTGGCGGAACACCGGGTTGTGGCGGATGGACCGGTTGGCTTGGTGGAGGAACACTGGGTTGTGCCGGATGGACCGGTTGGCCTGGTGGAGGAATGAAGCCAGGTGGTGGCTGGTAACCGGTTTGACCTGTAGCAAGACCATAAGATGGTCCTGGCTGATGTGCAACATTTGGAGCAACAGGATACTGAGGTTGCATGCGTTGCGAAGGTTGGACTTGCCCCCCAGGACCATACACCGGCCCTGGTTGGTACCCCAGTTGACCTGTGAGTCCTTGAGGTTGCCCAGGTTGGACTCCAGGAAGAGGCTGCATGAGTTGACCTGAAGGGTTGTAATACTGTCCTTGCGGACCATATAATGGCCCCTACTGGCCCTTAAGGTAACCTTGCGGGTCATAAGGATAGCCAGGCTGGCCCGAAGGTTGGCCTTGAAAAGGTTGTCCTAGCGGGTTATAAGGCTGCCCAGCCTGGTTATACAATAAAACTTGAGCATGAAGTTGAGCCTCAGGAGCGGGTAAACGTAAAGAATTCCCGTACTCATCGTACTGATATGGAAAAACATACACGGGTGTACCATCCTATGCATAATGCGAAAAATACGAGCGGTTGGGAGCTTGAGAGGATTGTCCGACCTCGGGGTTCGATTGTTGTAGGGACGATTGATAATCCTTAGGAGAGATGTTCTCCAGCATAATAGAAGCTATATAGACATCTTCGGGAAGTGATGTGGTCCTTACGGACTGAGTAGTAACAGCAGGTGTAGATGCAGCCACACAAACAGTGGGCCTAATGGGTAGATAAGTGACCTAGGGGGATGATGTGATGGGTGTCCTAGGAGACATCCCTAGTGAAGGAACAACTGGCCTCGTAGAAGGAGCTGATGCCCCCATAGAGGCAGCGGCGGCGATAATCTGACCTAAGGATCTATACCCTGCTGGTAGTGAGGGACCAGGTGAAGACATAACAGATGATTCAGCGTTGTCTTCTAGGAATAACTTCTGGGTAACTTCTGGGAATAGTTGGTAATCTTCACCAGACATGGGGATTTCCTTGCTAGGAGAATGACTAGGTTCACTCATATTTGAACCTGCTGCTAGATCTCATAACAGATGGCGAGGACTAGGAGGAATAACAGCAGCTAAAAAAGGCGAGCCTGATGTAAGAGGAGGGAAATGTTCCCCTACTCCAAATCCAGACCAAGGTTCGGAAAAGGGCCAATTGAACTCAATTGGTCTTCCAAAGGGAAGCTCAAACAGAACTGGTGCCCCGTCAGGAAACTCGGAAACAATGGGCTGCTGCGGTTCAGCAGAGGATTGCGAGACCTCTGATGAATCGTCTGTATATGGACTACCAGTAGATGAAACAGAAGGTTCCGCCACTATGACATTAATGACAAAAGGAAAAGATCAAACACAACACACGAGCTAAAAAAGAATCAAGGCACATAATCAAACGGCCAACAAGCAAAATCTAACAGGGCATGTGATCGCAGGTGATTTATTTTACGACATTGAAACTTAGAAACTTCACCGTTTCATGTTTTAAGAGTCGAGAAATGGATGAAATATGACTCTATCTCTTTCAGTTTTGAAACAAGCATGAAAGGACAAGCACTTGGTGATATTTTCAAATTTAAAGAGTCAGATAAGATCAAAATGACTGCTCAGGAATACTAGGCAAAGGGTGTACCAAATAACCGTGAACTGCAATATACACCTTGGTATCAAAATGAAAGAGAAATCAACCAAGGACTTGACGTACGTGCAGGCAATCTCCCCGAATGCTGTGTCCGGTGTATCACGGGTATAGGGTGGCAGACTCAACGTCCTATGGATAAAGGATAGAAACCTAGTGGGGTCTCCCTTTATATACGTGACGGTACGTGGAGCACAAGTCCATACTAGTGCTCTCTAAAGCCAAGAGGCGAATGCCAACTACTAGGTTTAAAGATGCCAGAACACGTCTCTAGCCTAGGACTCTAAATATTTCGTTAATGTTTCAATGCTGCCTTAGTGTAAATTGAATAAATTTTAACGTTTATTTTCAATTATGTTTCAGTTTTCAGGCCCTAGCGAGTGTTATGTCTCAAAATCACCTAAATGCACACTACATGCTACAGTATATCATTTCATTCGATGAAAGCTAATTACAGGAGAGTTAAAAGCTTTTCACACAACAACAAAACGATCAGACAACAACCAATGACATCTCTAATGCATCTAATGGAAACTAATTTTTTTTTTTTCAAAGTTACTAATTAGTAATAACACTGAAAAGATCTAATTCACACTAACTAATCCAACGCAAAAGAGATTTTTTTTGTATTTTCAATGTTTAAGAGAAAAATGCACTAAACAAAATGAAAACTAATGAGACAATCAACTTGAGAAGTCATAGCAAAAGGGAAGAAACAATCAAATTTCACTCAATGCAAGCACACAATCAGACCTCAAATTGACAAAAATTCCCTCAAATCAAAAGACACCCAAAGACTCAATTGAACCATGTAATCTAGGCCCAAAACGAGACAAAGCAGAATTCGAATGAAGAAGAAGCCAATCACTCAAATAGCGCAATGAAACGATAGACAACCATCAAACGAGTGTAGAGAAGCAATCAAAAAGCTGACCGAACAGACAGAAACCAAAAACTCCCAAGGGAGGCTCGACGCACAATAGCACCTAGATGCCCTAGGGCTAGAACGCAAAATCAATTGAAAAAGGGCAAACAACCAAAGGAAGAAGGTCGCAGTCAGTCAAATAAGGCTCCAAAACACTCAAGCAGTCGAAAAAACAAGACCAAACACCTAGATCAGTCTCGAAAGGCTCAAAACACAGTAAACCCTAGCACCTTACAGGATTGGCACGACTGTAAGGCTAAAACTAGCGCCAGAATAGAATTGGCGCGAGTAATACACTGACAACATGTGCCAGTGGGCCCGACTGTCACACTGAAAAGCACGCCAGCCGATTTTACCAAGGAAAAATGAAAAATAAGAAATCCAAGAAGTAGACTAGTGATGTTGGAGCTTAAACCAAAAGCCAAAGACATGAAAATAACTAGCCAAAAGAGCTGATCAAGCAAGCAAAGTCAAGAATTGAACGAAAGACAAGACAATACTCCAAGTGTTCAGTTCATAAAATAAACCGGAGATTGACTGAAGCAGCATTGATCTACTTTCGCTAATGCAGAGCAAGAGCGTTTTGAAGGCTATCTGGCTAACTTCAGGCTCCGTCTGTAGTTTATAAAGCAAACAACAAGCTAACTCCCCAGCGGAGTCACCAATTTGTTGTAGAGGTAAATCCCCTCTGCGGACAGAGTCGATCCCTACTAGCCCAGATCAGGTCTAGCAACAATCGTAACACGCTATGGCGCAAGTTCCTAATTGAAATAAACCAAATTGCGGAGAAGGCCTACCTCAAGTCCAATGCTGTCGTTTGTAGAGGAGATGATGCTCCCGTTTCCTTGCTCCGGCAGATCACAATCCTTTCGCTCACCGCGATCGAACACCTGTACATACAAGAAACACGACAAAAACAAGCGTAAAACCCGATATATATGCAATTATGTATCAGTCAGAGAAGACACAACTCATGATCATAATGAACAATATGAGTGGAACCATAACCGATAGTCGCTTATCATTAATTCAACAAAGGAAAATACAACCTGGCTCTGACGCTGAACCTTCCTTTGGTGGGTTGTCAGCGAAATATGTCTCGGTAAAGCTTGTCGGGAATGGGGACAAGCCTCTCTCTTCGATCGTCAATCTCCTTGCTATGGATTTGGCACTATGAGGACTATCAAAGCTCTTGCAGCATTCTTTAGGCTATGAAGGCTCTTGGAGATTAGCTTGCAAAGGGAAATGGCAAGCTTATATAGATGGTGGAAGAGGAGTTGGGATCCCTACAATCATGGGATTGGCCTTATCCTCAAGGAAGCTTCCATGAGAGGTGGAAAACTACTTCCTCTACATGGAAATCCGGAGCCAAACGTCCCAACTCAATTTAGAGACCAGTTCAGGAGTTGGTTAAAGTCAATCTTCTGCCATTTATTTTTTAAAAACACCCTTTATTAAGCCTGGCGCGAGTGTGACTCTGAGACAGAGCGCCAATTGGCACGCCCTCTTTGAAGAATTTCCCCCATTGGCATAGGTATAACACAGGCTAGTCACGCCAAGGATGAAAAGGCTATTTTTAGGGTTTTTTACAAGGAGATGTCTTCAGGGGAATGAAAGTCCATGTCTAGGGGAATGCCATGAAAGTGTTTTCAGGTTATGTCACTGTTCACAGGTCACGGAATGAGCCCTCCAATGTGCGGGATGGGGAATTGCAGGGACGGTGACAAATTGCTGTGTAACACAAGGTGCAGCAGAGGTAAGCTCCAGGTAAGTATATTTTGTATATGCATGTTCATAACTTAATTGCATTAGGTTCTTTGTATTCTAATTTTATTTTTTTAAGCATTGACATATGCTCTGCAGGATGAGGTAAGTTTTCTATTACCATGTCATCGGTATTCACTTGAAGACTTTTTGCAGGTATTATATATTCATCAAGATAAGACTCAATGCATGATATAATGTTTTAAAGAGTGAGAAAGGGTAGCATGAAAAGAGTAACAATCAAGGTGCAGAACAATAACAAGAAGTTCACTAGATGAAGTCTTCACGTGGACAACACTGCATATAGTCATTTTAACGGTATCATTGTACTAAGTCATTGTAAAAGTATCATTGTAAAATTTTTACAAGTGCTTATCTAACAAGAATTGAAGCGGCATTGTCGGGAGGTCTAGGTTCATCATTAGGTATTTGTGTCATAGTTGGGGTTATGGTCTAATGTGTCTTCTTTTTCTACATCATTCTATATCATTTTAAAGTGGACCATTTTCCCTGGTATGGGAGTCCATTCTCCTTTTATTCTTCTATACGGTGGTAGGGTGGTGCTAGGATGGTGCATGAATTCACCAACAAGTTCAAGCCTGTGAAAAATTCACGGTGGTATGGTGGTGCTAGGGTGAGTTGTAGCCCAATGGGTGTTGGGGCATCCGTTCAATTGACTACTGAAGAATATCGGGCATTGGAGCATCCATCCAGTGGGAGCTGGAGAAGAATGCTTTTCTAGATTCTAGGAAGTTGGAGCTTTATTTTCAATTGGAGTTGAATATTAAAGAATTATTAGAAAAGCATTCAGGTGATTTTTGTCACGGAGAGGGTTTCCACCTTAAAAACTGTGTGCATTTGTGTTCCTTTTGTTTACTATTATCATTGTACAAACACTGATAATAATTGAAGATTAACCAATGCTCTAAAAGATTAATAATAATACTAATTGAAAGAAATACTGATTCAACCCCCCATCTCAGTATTTCCAACAACAAGCATTTCATAGTGAAATATGGGCTTCAAGCTTGGGATTCGCTACGAAATTTTCTAATTGGAAGAAAACTAAAAAATTATCTTTTTTTCTTCAATATTTTTCATATGGGTCTGAAAGATGATAAAATGAAACATGATAAGTCAAAATTGTTTCAAAATACCTCTTACCCTCAAGAAATAACATTTTCCCCTTCATCAAGTTCATCTACCAATAAAAATGGATATGTTTTTTTTGAAAAATAGGGCTCAGAAATGAGCTTCTACATCTGGATCCTTGATAGTTGTTGAAAAATGGGAGGATTTCTGTAAATCAGTTCGTGCTGAAGAAAATTGTGTCTTAGTTTTTTGAACACCATCTCCAATTTTCCAGAATATGCATTTGGCTAACATGTCTAAAATAGGAAAAAATCGAACTCTGAAAAATTAACCCAAATATGTCTTCGAATCTCCCAATTTGTAACACTTGTGAGAAAAGTGAAAGAGGTTAATGTTCTTTGATCCGTGTTTCATAATAACCACTCTCAGTTTTTAATAATTCTTCTCTGTTTTCCCAGAAAATAATCTTGGAGTTGACTGCTAAAACAATCAAAAAACAAAGAAATCCCTATGTATCTTCTTGTAAAATATCATGCGACCAACTTTGATGAAGTCCTCTATAAAACTAAGGTATTCCATGACCAATTTTAGGTCCATAGGTTCATACTTGACCACTGAACCTCCCTTGTTAGTGTTCTTATATGTTTTCTTCTTCATGGCCATCTTCCTTTATACTACGTTGCCTTGTTGAAATAGTGGCACCTGCAAAGAAACCAAATGAACAACAAGATGATTGCAATGGAGTTAGACTCTTCAATGATAATAAAAAAATGATGCATGAAAATATCGAAAGAAGGATTGAAAAGATGAGCTTTGGAGGTGAGTTTAAAAAGTGAAATTCTAATACAGAAGGAATAATGACAAATGGAAGGAGTGAAAGGTAATGCTAGATGAGACTTATGATTATGCATGCTTGTATGACTGTAATAACCGATCGCACGTCTTCAAATTCACCCTAAACCTATAAAAACTTGACAACTCATCGTCCTTTCATTGGTGTAGAAAAACATGATTTCACAGTGTTTTCAATTATAAACTTGGCATATTCGCTATGATATGGTGAGGTAATTCCGTAGCGAAATCTGCATGTTTGCAGTTATATTCGCTGTAGAATCGGGAAAAATAAGACAAGTGGCCACTATTAAACTTTAAACCAATGCATGAGAACCTAAGGTGGATTTTGATGGACTTGACTGTGATGGGAATGAAAAATGAACTTTCTAAACTTAGGCTAGTGATCAATATATGAGTTTTCATCAATTTCATGAACTAATTTTATGAGAGAAATGAAACCTAGGTTAATAACCCTATCAATTAAAAATTGAAATTTTATGTGTGATAATAGTGGATCCACTGGGGATGGTGTGTCCTTGTGGTACAAAAAAGAACTTGTAGTTCCAATGCCTTCCTTCAAAAACTGAAATTTTCTAAAATTTATGAAGACTTTGCCAAGATCTTATGACCTATTCCTCGGGCTAAAGCTTGTTGAAGACTGCAATCCAAGCTGAAGACTAAATATGTACATGCTGAAAATATGCTCAGAATACATTAGCTTATTCACACACACTCCTACCTACCGTAATAGCTAGAATCTTCATGTTTGATCCAAGTGACATGAAACCTCCAATAAGTCCAGTCAATGAGTTGATCTGATACCTGAAATCCTTGACTGTGCTTAAAGAAAATTCAAAATGGATACTATAATGAAAAAGGCAACAGAAAATAAATTTTCTTTTCACAGCGAAAACATATTTTGAAAGTTGGATTATTGAAATCTTCCATGTAGTCAGCTATGGGATCATAGAAGACATAGTTTGTTTGGTGATTCTCAAGACATTCTTCAGTTTTGGACAACTCATATATGCTTTCTTTAGAAATAGAAGACTTCAGTTGTGTGCTATCAAACTCATTTTCAAAAACAATGCATTCCTCCTCAATCTCAAAAGAGAAAGGTAGTACCACCTTCTCTTTGTATTTTGGCATGAAAAAGTTTTTGAAAAAATGATCTTGACCATGAAGAGTATAGGACTAAATTTGATCTTCTAAAACTTCAATGTTTTTCTCAATTTTCTTAGCAAATTCATCCAATAATTGAATCTTATCTTCTGAATTGCACTCAAATGACTTTATATAAGAAGACAAGGTCGAAGAAATTTTTTATTTCACTTCCTGATTAGTGTGATCATGGTTCCATGGCTTAAAAACTTGTTTGGAAAGAGAGTTTGCCACTAACTGTGTTTTTTCCATCCATGTTTCCAAAAAGATAAGCCAAAAATCTGCAAAAGACTTAATAGATCTCACAGACAAACTTTATGATTAATTTCCATTGAAATAAATTATAGAACAATCTAATGAAAATATCTTCATGTTTGACTCTAAGAAGCTCAGTAAAGTCACAAAAAATTGATATATGCTTCAAGGTCAAACTCAAATCTTCTCCTTTAAATTTTGGACCATTCCTTGAAAAATATACATTCATGGGAAAAGGATTTTGGAAACCATAAATTTCTAAAAAATATACACATGCATACCTCGAAACATGAATGGAAGCATATGAGTTCCTCATAAGTCCAGTGGAGTCACCGTGGAGTTATGAATTTTTGAGCTGCTCAACAATAGAGTCACCAAGGTAAAATGCAGCCTCGAAAGCTTCTAAGCTCCTTCTACCTCCAAGAGTTCAGCATCACTATTTGAGCACAAAATTTGGGAAATATGTCTTCAGACTCCCAGTAGACGCACCAAAATGTTATCACTAAGTTGCTATAGATGGGATGCTCCACCAGACAACCTAGAGTAACTCTTCCAAACCAACTTCTGACTGAAAATTAGCCTTTTCATCCTGAGAGGGCTCTTTCAAAAGGTAACTATGATTTGTTCAAATATGATCCAGTAATATGTCTAACTCTGTAATAGTGTCTCGAATGTGTTTGTATGTAGGTGAAAAATGTGTAGGGTTTACTACCATTGGGCTTATGGAGTCAGTGTTAGGAAATTCAGTGACATGGTTCTCCTTCTGGACATTGAGGCATGTAGATGTTTCAATGAAAGGACAACACACACATATATACAATAGATTAATGTTTATAAGTGTTGAATTTCGCAACAAGAAGTAGTGAAATTGGCATCTGGAAGCAACATGACAACACCTACACTAAGTGTGGGACCAAGAGGTCCAAGAAACACATACACTAAGTGTGGGACTAGGAGGTCCAAGCAACACCTACACTAGGGTGGGACCAAGATGTCCAAGAAGCACCTACACTAGTGTTGGAACGCAGGTCCAAGGAGCACCTACACTGGTGTGGGCTAAATTTGGTGCATGTCTATTTTAGTTATCCCTTAATTAAGATGGACAATAAAATGCAATCTAATCTCAAAATAACTTGTAATAGTTAAATGAGTGTGATAAAATTATTTAGCTCATGAATTTCGAGTTGAGGGTAGTTGGTGAGGCATGCAGAGTAATTCTAGTTGTAACAGAGTTCGAAGTGTAGTGGTGCATTAGTTAATGTAGGTTGTAATCAATTTAACTTAGTTAAGTGAGTTAAAATAAGTTGTGCTAGTTGTAACTGTTTGATACACTAGCGAGAGATCAAGTGAATTACATATTATTTAATTCAAAATCAGTGATCTGCCATTCAACTGATGATTTTCTATTAATAGCTGCATGCATGTCAGTTCTAGTCGAGACCCAGTTGAGATCTAGGTGAAATGGATGTTAACTATTAGTTGTGATATTAGCAGACTGTCTAGATGCAGTTAAAACACCATAGGATTCCCATGATACTCAACGTAGTTGAGGAAGGCTTAAATTCCTAAATAATAGGGATTTCATTCATCAGGAATTGCGTGAGAAAGGTAGGTTGAAGACAAGCTGATAATTGGCTAAGCATTGGCCCGATTTTTTCTACATCAGTGTGAGACAATAGGCAGATTGCAGTAGACTCTTGTGAGAAGAGTTCATTGTAATTGTTTCATGATTCCTTTTGGAATATACAATATATGATAGAGGGGTTTTGAGTAGCAATATTTCCCCGGAAAATTATATGTGTTGTGGTTTGATTTGATTTTTCTTTGCTTCATGTGATTGGCGATTGTGTTTTTAAATTTCCACAATTGATTTGTAGAAGCGATTCAATATCTAGCTTTAGTACATTGTTAGATCAAACTGAATCCATGATATACATATTGTTGTATAATTTCTACAATAGGAAGTCAGAGCATGATGTACATGAATTCTAAGTAATTAAACATAAACATACTGAAAGAAGAATAATAAGATACATAAGATAAATGCTCACGAAACACCAAATGAATCTCAGGTGAAGAAGAAAGACACAGTCACTGTATATTACTGATCATAAAAACTTTACATAGCAGTAGTGTAGAATAACATCCTCCAACCATGTATTCTTTGAATTTTTGCCTATTAATAGGCTTTATTCACCTTACATTGGATCTGACCACATGGCTAGATCATCGAACTACTTGTGTTGACACCTATATTAACAATAAACTAGTTACCTGGGAATGAAAAAGACACCTAATGACTTTATGACTTAGAGACCTATTAGGAATCTTCCTCTTATTGATTACATCTACTAACTGAAAATACAACCTATTTACATCGAATATGGTTATGTGATTAAGTGGCACTAACCGTGATTAAGACCTTACTGCCTCCACTAAACTAGGAAAACAATCATCCTATTTTTAAGGAAACAGTGTCATGATATTTGTTGGGTGTCTTTATGCTGAGCTGGTGAAATAGACCACTTTGTCGAAGACCAAGCCTCTACTGGAATGTTCCAATGATATTATTTAAACTCTCCACATGGATGGATGGCCTCCAATGAACCTTCAAAACACCAAATTTCCACTAAATGTTGCTCGCTAAAAAAACAGGGGAAAACAAGGCAATTTCATAGTGTGATTTTGTCGCAAATCCACTTCACCTATCTATGCCAATTGTTAGCCTTATTTTTTGATTTGGAGATGTTTTTTGGACAAAATAGGCTAAATAAAATTTTTTATCCCTCTTTGATTTCATCCAAAACTGTGATTTTCAACAAAAAGTCACCTAGAGGGATTTCATAGCGAAATCTGGGCTTCAAGCCTGGGATTCGCTACGAAATTGCCTAATTGGTAGAAAACTAAAAAATTGTCCTCTTTTCTTCAAAATTTTGCCTATGGGTCTGCAAGATGATAATATGAAACATGATAAGGAAAAATTGTTTCAAAATACCTCTTACCCTCCTCAAGAAACAACATTTCCCCCTTCGACAAGTTCATCTACCAATAAAAATGGAGCTGTTTTTTTATAAAACATAGGGCTCATAAATGAGATCCTATCTCCAGATCCTTGATAGATGTTGAAAAACGGGAGGAGGTTTCTGTAAATCAGTTCGTGATGAAGAAAAACCTTTCTTTGTTTTTTGAAAACCATCTCCAACTGTGCGGAATCTGCATTTGAATAACATGTCTAAAACAGGAAAAAATCAAACTCTTAAAATTTAACCCAAAGATGCCTTCGAAACTCCCAATATGTAACACCCATGAGAAATGTGAAAGAGGTTAATGTTCTTTGATCTTTTTTTTATAATAACCTCTCTCAGTTTTTAAGAATTCTTCTTTGTTTTCCCAGAAAATACTCTTGGAGTTGATTGCTCAAATAGTAATAAATCAGAGAAATCCCTTTGTATCTTCTTGTAAAATCTCCTGAAACTAGCTTTGATGAATTCCTCTGCAACACTAAGGTCTTCCATGACCAATTTTAGATCCATAGTTTCATACTTGACCACTGAACCTCCCCTTTTTGTGTTCTTATATTTTTTCTTCTTCATGGCCATCTTCCTTTATACTGCGTTGCCTTCTTGAAACAGTGATACCTGCAAAGAAACAATTTGAATAGCAAGCTACTTGCAATGGAGCTAGACTCTTCAATGATAAGAATCAACTGTTGCATGGAAATATCGAAAGGAGGATGAGAAAGAGGAGCTTTGGAGGTTAGTTTAAAAATTGAAATTCTAATATAGAAGGAATAATGACAAATGGGAGGAGTGAAAGGTAATGATGGATGACACTTATGATTATGCATGCTTGGATGACTGTAATAACTGATCACATGACTTCACATTACCCTAAACCTCTAAAAACTTGACATCTCATTGTCCTTTCATTGGTGTAGAAAAACATGATTTCACAGCATTTTCAGTTATAAACCTGGAAGATTCGCTAGGAAATGGTCAAGTGATTCCGTAGCGAAATTTGCCTGTTTGTAGTTATATTTGCCGTGGAATCAGGAAAAATCATACATATGGCCATTATCAAACTTTAAACCAATGCATGTGAACCTAAGGTGAATTTTGATGGATTTCACTGTGATGGGCATGAAAAATGAACTTTCTAAACTTAGGCTAGTGATCAATTCATGAGTTTTCATCAATTTCATGAACTAATTTTATGAGACAAATGAAACCTAGGTTAAGGACCCTATCAATCAAAAATTGAAATTTTATGTATGATAACAGTACCTTTATTGACTTGCTGTAAAGTTTGTGACTATAATTTTTATCTCTTTCTTTGGAATAATTCTAATCATTATTCTTCTTTAGCCTTTGCTACTCTAGTCTTTCAGTTGCAGAGACAATTCATTAACATACATGTATATAATCTATTACTACGTATACATGAAAGAAAATAAATAACTATTTAGTGTATCCAAAAATGATTAAAGAAGTACACCTATTTCTTAGTTTTCCATTTTGTTTACATATTTTGATATTTTAAAAAAAAAATTCTCCTATCTTACAACATATACAGTATAATTTCATGGAAATAACACTCTTTATACCATATATGTCCATTCATTACCATCCAATATTCTTAACTAGCATGTATCATTGTTTTTTTATTTATGAGTACTTCAAATTAAACTGTAACTCTATAAGAACTATTTTCATCTCTATTCCACTTACTTTTATTCTCTATTTTGATCAATTATGAGAATAAAATGTAAATGAAAATACTTCTTAAAATCTTATCCAACAAATAAATCATCTATTTGTTTTTATTTTCTACTTAACAAATAAAAACTTGGTATTTTTTTATTTTTTTTAGAATAAAATAAAAAAATTGCATACTGAAATAAAGTTAGAGATATTGACTTGAAAATTCTCCTGGGAAACTAAGAGTCAAGTACTTGGCTCCTCCCAACCTTAGCAAAACCTGTGCTGCCCCTCCTCCCCCCGAGCAACTAGGCCCATAATTCATTTTCTGTGTTTTTCTTTCTACTTCTATTTAGTCTCTCCAATTCCCCTCTCAGGAAAATTACGAGACAAAAGTAAAAAATTACAGAGATATTATCAATGTGCCACTCTTTGGGTGGTTATTAACTGCCTCCATCTCACCAACATGTGGTAGGTAGTTAGTTGCTCATTAATGAGCTCTTGTTTCCCATTTAAGAAGACAACTCCCTATCTTCTAAGAAAAATTTAATTGACCAATATAATAATTTCAAAATTAAATCTAATCACCAAGATTAGATACCTAAAACTTATTGATAGATAATAATAATAATAATAATAATAATAATAATAATAATAATAATAACAATTTTCAAAAATAAATTATGGTTTTTCCCCTCTTTCAACCATATGTACTTCAACCATTAGTTTCTCATATTTTTTATTCATAAAATAAAATATAATTACAATTCTACAAATAATAACTTATCATTAATTATTTCAATAAATTGCTGATAATTAAATATCTAGCTATCTTTTAATATAAAACACTAAATTAAAATTAAACTTATACAATTTTAATTACAATGAAATCCTTAAAAGTGAAAAATATAACAACATGAAATAACAATTCATCCAACCAAAAAAAGATTAATATCGAGTACACTCAAAATCTTAATAATCTGCCCATGATATCCCTTTTACTCTTTAAATTACCCTTAAATTTAACCAGTGTGAACATTTAAACTTATATAAACCAATCACTATATTGAATATTGATTTATTTTATATATATATATATATATATATATATATTAAAGTTATCAATATTTAAAAAAAAAAAATCATTATTATTTAAAATTAATATAATTTTTATAATATTATTTAATCTCTTAAAATAAATAAATAAAATAAATTTGATTTTTAAAACCATTCAATCCACAATCCATTTTATATTTAAAGTAAATCCAATTTTATTACACCACACATTAAACCCACTTTTATTGCACAACCCATTTTACATTTACGCCATAAAGCGTCACTATTTGAAAACAAATTTTCTAGTTGTCACTCTGTCCATGTTTAGGTCATTGGATGAAATGTTAGATGATTGAAATGTTTTAGACCATTAGATCCAATTACTCCATCAACCTAACTAACTAACTAACTCACTGAACATTACTAATGTCTTCCACCTTGATATGAAATATGATACATCCTGTAATTTGAATCATTTAATGGTCTTGCCCTCCAATGGTCAGAAAGACGCAGATCAGCCTCTCGTTGAAGACTTCGTCAATGTGCTGCTCGTCATGGCTGAGACAGACACCAATATCACATGGCCCTTGTGCTTGTATATCTCTTGTGATTCTTCTCTTTTATTCTATTTATGATCCTCATTCTCAAACTTCAGTCAACCATCATTTTAGATGGATTCTTGCTTCTTGCAGGTATTTTCACTTACATTAAGCTCAAAATTTTTAATTTTTATGATTTTCTATGTATTTTGGTCTGAACTGTAAGATTGGGCTCCACTGGGTTCGATCCTTGGACCGATAATTTTGGCTAGTTTCCGTGAGCTTTTTTTTGAATGCTTTAGTTTGGAATTCATGCTTTTAACCTTACTACCAAAGATTCTTTGAAAAATATGGTGCGAGCCGCAATGTATTAATCTACTCTAGTGGCCTCCAATTTTTGCAGAGATAAAATTATTTATTTTTCAAGGCAACATTTTCATTCTTTTGCTTAATATCATTCAATGCATTGTCAAACGCAGTGTCTTAAGGTTAAGGAACCGTCAGCAATGTCTTAGGTTTCATCCTTTTAGGAATTGAAACTGACAATGTCCCAGGATATCATTCATTATGGAATTGAACCTGGCAATATCCCAAGATATCATTCTTTATGGAATTGAATCCAGAGCACAAGTGGAAATGAACTTGAGTCTTGGATCAACGATGAAAAGATCCCAACAATTAGGTAAATTAGTCAAAGATGCAGAATATAATTTATTCAAACGATCTTTGAGAACGAGTACAAGTTGTTGGAGAACAAGTAGAGTGTCTCTGGTTCAAAGCAAGCCTGGCATTTTTCCTCTGTATGTCAGCAAAAGTATCTCTATTTTGACGATCTAAGCTTAAGTATCTCTATGTAGCCTGGTATATTAACGTGATTTTACTATTCTTCACACCATTTGTAGAAGCCAAAATCTGTTATGCAAGTTATTGATAAATGATTAAACTAATAACTTTATAGATTATATAAAGCAGGAGTGAAACATTTGATTAGATGAGGTAGATGTGTTGGAGGGAAATCCCATACCATCATTGTGTATGCTCGAAGTATATACGTTTTATATGTTTCACTCAAATGGTGGTTTCAATGTTGTAGATTCAGAATTTTATTAAAATATGATATTATATTGTTAAACTTGCAATTTTAGGGTTTATATTCTATGATATATAGGGTTGAGAAAAAAATTATTAATTTGTATGAATTATAAGGCTGGTTTTTGCTTCCAAATTCAAGCTGGAGAGATTTATGGAAGAATAACATCTCAATTTAACCGACCAATCAAACTTCAGCATGATACCATTTGGAGTAGGAAGGAGAGGATGCCTAGGTTCTTCCCTGGCTATTCCTACTGTTGAACTTGCATGGGCTTAGTTGGTGCACACTTTCGACTCGAGAGTTGAAGGGGATCTCTCCGAGCTGGATATGAGAGAGGCTTGTAGAATGACACTCGCAAGAGAAGCTTCGCTTTGTGCTTATCACCATAAACCGTAAACCGTAGGAGGAGAAAAAAATACAACGGTTTCTCTTTATCTTAAATTATGATTTTCACATCATGCACCGCATGATTTTTCTCCAGGTCTCTCTTTGATAATGATAATTATTAATTTTCTCCATCGCTCAAGTCAAGCTGCCAATTTCTGTATTTGTTCGTATAAGTTACAAAAATACTTTGAAGAAAAATACAATTGGAGAGTTATTTTACCGTTTTCTGTTACTCTTTGGCGTAATCAAAATCAATACTATAGAGTAATATTTTTTACGTATTTGGACCATTAATCACTTTATATTTTGGTCTTACGATGTTTCCTTTGCAAAATTTGGTGCAATTGTTAGTTAAACACCAATTACTGCCCAAACTACAAAAAAAAAAATATTATTCACACATTAATAAATCGAGGTCCACTTTTATTACACCATACATTAAACCCACTTTTATTCCACCACTCACAAACACTTATTATAATGATATTATATTACATTAGGTTGATAATGAAACATATACTCTGGACACTTTGGTCCTTGATTACTTTGCACCTAAAAATAACTATTTTAATTAATATTTTTCTTAGAACATATTTTAATCTTTTAGGATTGTGATATAAATGAATATTTCTCTTACAAAATATTTTACTGTTTTAGAATTTGATATAAATGAATATTTGTTTTGAGAATGAGGGTAAAGTTAAATATTAAACATATTTTTTTCCTCTTTAAACAATCCTTAAATTTAACCCGTGTGAGCATTTGAACTTATATAAACCAATCACTATATTGAATATTGATTTGTTTTATAATTAAAAAATTATACATATATAGATAGATATATAGATATATAGATATACATTGACAAAACAAAAGTTATGATTATCAAATCCAAGAAGGACACTTACGCTAATTTTATGTATGACAATAGTAATTTGGAGGATTCAGTGTCTTCTTATAAGTACCTAGGAATTGATATTCATCACAAGCTCAACTGGAACTATAGCATTCAGAAAAGGATTAATGGGGGGTGGAAAGCTTATTTTAGTCTTGAAAATAATTGTAAAACAACAAACCTCATAATGTAGGATAGAAAGAAGTTCCTCTTTGAAACTTTAGTCACTCCTATTATCTTATATGGATGTGAGGTTTGGGGTTGCAGCATCTCTAGAGAATCATGGAGAAAGATTGAGCAAATCCAGAAGCGTTTTATAACGTTTAACCTTAAAATTAAAATAAATACACCCTATCCTATTCTCCTTATAGAAGTGGGTCTTTCCCCTATCGAGAGCCTAGCTATGACTAGGCTTCTGTTGTACAAGCACAAGCTCAATAGCATAGGAGACCATAGACTTCCTAAGCTAGCTTTAAATTCCATCCAAAACCACCTAACGAGGTTGGTATAAAGACACCAGGGCTTGGTTAAACCATTGGGAGATCGACGAGAATGTTGCATTGCAAAACATCAATAACATTAAAAAAATTGTTACTTCTAAGTTCAAAGAAAAAATGTGTTGTGAGAAAGATCTAGCAACTAAAATAAAATTAAGGTATTATAAGGAGGTCATCAACCCCACCTTAGAAGATCAAAAGTATCTCTCTTTTTTAACTAGCTCAAAGAAGAAAATTAATTTAGACAAGACTAGAACAAACTCTTATGAGCTCCATAGTTGTTGGAATTGGGTCTCCTAACAAGCTGCGAAACTGGTCCATTTTGATTACTTTTGATTATATTTAGTATAGCGCATGGGTTTTGGGGTGGGTCAAAGCCCCGAACGTATTGTAATGGGTCAAAGGGTAAACTAGGGGTCCGAAAACCATGGGTTGCAGACCATAGGAACGTTGAGGCTATATTGTTATAAATAGAGATGCATTTTGGATTGTAAAGGATAGGAATTGATGAGCTATTGATGCGATTTGTTGTTTAAGCTATCTGTTTGGGTTTTGGGGAATGGACTCCCGCTGGTTGTGTGCACGGAGCTCCTAGTCCAGCTGTGTGCGGACCCTGCTGCTGTGTGCGCAGGTTGGGAAGGGAATTGTAAGGAAAGGTTGATGAATGAATGAATGCGAAGGATTATTAGAGATCTGAATCTGTGAGTACTGTTGTATGAACTACTGATAATTACTATGTTATGTATTTTCTATCTTTCTGCTAAGAAAGTCTGTGTACTGAATGCTTGGATCTAGATCTATTCCTCTCTGGGAATTATGGAATAGAACGCAGCTCTGCTTGCTTTACCCTTCCTTTCTCAGGGTGCAGAAACCTGGTTCCAACACCCACCCATACTACTTCGGGTGAGACTGTGACCTGCGAAAGCAGGTCACTGCTGAAAGGGCCGGTAGTATAGGGGTTTGTTGGCAAACCTTGCACACTGAACCTGAGTTAGGACCCCTCAAGCCAACAATAGTGAAATAGGTCGTTGGACAGTTCCTAAAACACCATGGATGGAAAGGATCTGCCATCTCTGTGAGAATATGAACATCGAGGATGAAAATCACTTCCTCTTAGAGTGCCCCGCGTACAACCACATTAGAGCTCAATTCCATAATCTTTGTTGCAATACTGACCTTCCTAGCCTTTTAAGATGTCAAAATTATAGTGATCTCGGGAGGCTTCTCTCGAAGCTTTTTGAGCATAGGAATAAAAACTTAAATCAAATTAAATAACTCTTTTCTTTAAGTCTGATAAACCAAAAATTGGTCTCAGTAAACGTTAACCACCACCACCACCATCACCACCATCACCATCATCATCATCAATTTATTAAAATTATCAATATTTAAAATAAAAATAAATTCATTATTATTTAAATTTAATATAATTTTTATAATATCACTTAATCTCTTAAAAAAATAAAAAAATAAATTTGGTTTTAAAACCATCCAACCCACTTTATATTTAAAGTAAATCCATTTTTATTACACGACACATTAAACCCACTTTGATACTTAAAAGAAACCCACTTTTATTCCACCACTCACGCACTTATTATAATGATATTATATTACATTAGGTTGATAATGAAACATATATTCTAGACACTTTGGTCGTCGATAACTTTGCACTTTTTCCAAAATAAAGACAACAATTTTAATTAATATTTTTCTTGCAACCTATTTTAATCTTTTAGAATTTTGATATAAATGAATATTTTTCTTACAATATATTTTACTCTTTTAGGATATTGATATAAATGAATATTTGTTTTGAGGACGAGGATAAAGTTAAACGTTAAATTAGTGTATATGATTTATTTTAAGAGATTTATAAAATATTTTAGGAATTAGTGCATAAGACTTTTTTATTTTAAGCGACTTGTTTTTTAAATTATTATATATATATTTTTAATTTGAATTATTTATAAAATAATTAAAGTTGATAATTATTTATAGTACATTATTGAATTTTGATAAAAGTATCAAAACATTTAATTGTTTTTTATGTTTATGTGAAAAATCCTAATCCATTTACGGTTTTTGGTGAAGTCTAAGATAATGATATTCTTTTGAGATTTAGAATTTCATGGTAATGTTATGTGCGGAGCTTTGATGTGGTTATGGAAATCCTAATATTTTAGGGTTGGATGGTGATGTCAGTGATCTTTTAGAGATTTTGGTAAATTAGGGTTTATGAGAAAGACCTTTATGATATCTAGAGTAATCTCTTAGGAATAAAACTCTAGGTGTATGTTTGTTTGTTTGATAAAAACCTTAGCCTGATCAAATTTGTTATATGTATTTAATATATTGATATTTGTGTTTTAGGTTTGCCTAATATATGTCATTGTGATATGCATGATTATGAAATCCTAGATATTTATAATGTTGATGATCATGGTTCTAGGGTTTGTAACTAAGCCCTAGTCAAAGTTTGATATTCTAGGATATGATGTTATTGTTTCAAATGTGATGACATGAAAAGTTGGTCATATTGTTGAAACCCGGGATTGTGCTTTTATTGATGTTGATTATTGAGGCCTAATGTCTCATTGATGAGATATATGGTTTCCATTAAATCCTAGTAGAAGTCTAACATATGAATTCTGAAAGTTGTTATATGCATTTGAATTTATTCTAGGGTTTTCAATATATAAAAGTATGAAATATTGAAACCCTTGATGTAATTTGATTTCATGATTGTGTTACTTTAAATGGTGTGATCTAGGGTTTGTAACAAAACCCATGCAAAAGTTGAAGTATAGAAGTATGTATCTCTTGCTAATTATGAACCTAACTAAGTTTAGGTATTTTATGTCTAAAGTCTAATGCTTCCATTATTGTATAATTACGATATGGTTAACTTCATGCTTTTATGGATTTGGTTATACTTTCTATCTAAATTGTGCAGGTACATAATATTCAAGATGGTGAAGATGTTTGTAAGTAAAGTTCCTTTGATTGATAAGCATGATAAATGAATGTGATCAAGATAACTTTGATAAGAAGGATGGAAGCCATGAAATATTCTCTAATGTCATCGTATTAATTCAATCTCCCTAAGTTAAAATGGAACCTGGATATAAAAAATATCCCTAGTTAAGAGAAAGGGCATATTATTGTCATGATGAATACCTTGAAGAAGAAATTAGAGAATGTATATTGAGGTGCTACTGAATGAAGGAAAGTAGGATCTAATGGTAGAATATGTTGCTGCATGAGAAGTAGGAAAGGAAGTTGTATGATTGAATAATCTCATGTCAGGATTCACTTGGGAAGCATCTAAGTCCTATTTTGAAAATATGAGAAGTAACATCATGATGTTTGAAGACCCCGAAGGTTTGTGATTATTTATGTGCATCTGAAAGACTGTTACTGATTGGGGTTGTAAATATCTTAGAGTTTTGGAAGCATGTTTTACATGTTTGTTGTTACTAATATGTTTGATTTGGAGAGATTTGTTGTTATTGATATGTTTGATCAAATAGGTTTTGCTATTGATTTAAATAATCGAGAGTGTTGAGGCTTTTTGAGGCACATTTCCTGGGAGGACATATGGCCAACACTTTGTGTTGATGTTTAGTTCCCAATGTAGGGAGGGTGGTGTTGGTCATAGAGCTCTGAGCTTGTATTACATACCTAGATCTCTGGGTCTATGGTTCACAGGTAAGCTTGATGGTACCTAGAGAGGTTGAAAGCTTGAGTCCATCTTAGTCCCATCCGAATAAATTTCCTTGATCGGGAATCTAGTCTGTGGCACCTTGAGTTCCTAAAATATTCAAGGAACTGGATAGATTTCCCTAGTTATAAATCTATTCCATGGCATCGCGGTGCCTAAAATCTTCATGGTTCTTGTGTTTTGAGATCTCCCTTGTACTTGTTTATGTCATTATGAATACCTCCCTAGTTAAGACGGAGTGTTTAAGAATGTAACTAGGTTTGATCTTCATAATTGTATTTTAGTCATTATGAAATGTACTTATGAACACAATGAAAAAGAAAATTTATTATTATTATGACTTATTAAAGCATGGGTTTCATGCTTGGGTCATCATGTTTAAGGTAAAATCCCCATTGAGGACTTCTATGATTTATATTGAGTCATTAGAGTCATTGTACGTTTAATAAGACCCTTCTTGGGATTTTGAATCATGTAAAAATAATTATAGTCAAATATGTAATTTATCACCTCCACACTAAGTCGACCCTTACCTCTTCAAGTCAACCTACATGAAGGAAATTCAAACTCCAAAAAAGGGTATATATACAATGTAGTTCGATTCATTTGAAGAGACACTCACACAAGTTCAGTATCAAAGAAGAGGCAGGAGAAATAGTGCGAAGTTGCATGAGGAGAAGGAAGATAACAAGATAGAAGTTTTATGGGTCATCTCTCTGACACGTGTGAATTTACTGGGCCATTACTAGAAGATCGAAAATTTTGCTGCTAGGTAGAAGTTGTTGCATCAAGGTCGAAGTTATTTTTGCATTGAAGTGTTGCTTCAAGGTCGAAGTGCTGCTTGAAGATCAAAGTGCTACTTGTAGGCTGAAGTTAAGTTGTTTCTAGGTCAAATTTCCTACTGCCAGTTGTTGCTACTAAGTCGAAGTAATTGCTGCCAGATCAAAGTTCTAGATCGAATTTGTTGCTGGAAGGTTATCATCTGCAAAAGAAGGAAGGGATGACTTGGTGATTGGAGGAAGTTTGTGTCTAGGTCAAGGAGTCTTGGATTATCTTGTGAAACTATTGAAGAAAGAGTTTCGACTGGGTTTTCCCCTAGATAGGGTTTTTGCCCCAACAATCCGCCTATATCTAGTGTCCTATGGTTTTGGTAATTTCTTGTTGAAGTAAATTAAAAGTAGAATACACGCAAGTTAATAAGTAAATAATAAATTCACAAGTAATTATCATCATAAAGAAAATATTTTTGCCTTTCTGATTTTCTAACATGGAGCAGGAGGTCATGTTGCAAGTTGGAGGTGAGGTCCTCATTATTGGGGTATACTTTCTTGTACTCTCTATTTATGATTTATAGAATGATAATTCCTTCTTGTATGTGTCATATGTCTATATGAGCTATTTGTGCATGTTTTTTTTGAGCTAATCAGACCTCTGCAAAAGGTTTGTGTGATTGTTTGTTAGTGTATGTGTTCCGGGCCTTTGATCGTGATAGTTGAGAGCAGGATATTTGTGTAGGAGAAAGACTCTTAACATCACACCCTATACCTTTCATCAACCTATAAGGGATCTGGGTAATAGCTTGAAAACCCTCTTTTAGGAATGTCATGTATGAAAATTATAGATGCATGAGATATATAGAATTTGATTGTTTAAGCTATTGATGATCACACAATATAGTACACACACAATTTTGGGCAAGTTCTAAGGAATTTTCTGGGTGAAATGTAGCTTTTTAGCTAAAGTGAAGTTTTCCTGTAACAAAAATGGTGACTCCACTGGGGAATTAGCCCTAAATTTATTTGATCTCTTCTTCTTGTGGCTTATTTGGATTTCTGTTTCTTTGATTTCTTCTTTGAGTTAATTCAATTTTTTTCTGGGATACTTTTTGTCTGATTGACCTTGGATTTCACTTGATATTTCTCAGAACTCTCCTTTTAAAAAAAATTTCTCCATCATTGCAAGATTGTAACTTCATACAGAACAAAGATAACTATCTTCGAAGGGTGCTAGTTCTCTTCCTTCCGAAGATCATTGCGCTATTGTACTCTTTGTCCCAATGAAATTACGGTAAATTTGAATTTTTTGGGGGATTATCCCACAAAACTTGGTTTGATCCTTCAGATATGTTCTTAGGCTAGTTGTCTTAGTTCAGATCTAGTGTTTTTCTGATTGATTTATGAAGTCTTTTTTTTCGATTTGTTTTCCTTTTTGTTCTACGAATTCTTGTTAAACCTATTTTCTAAGCTTTATGGATCTATGTATTCCGGTAAATTTCAGTTCATATTCATCTCATATTTTACTTTGTTCTTTCATTATGAGTTTAATTTATTGATTGGCCAACTTTAGGATTTCCTTGAAGGAGTTTTGTACTTGGTCTTGGGGTTTTTGTCCCTGAGGCTTGGATCTTAATTTTCATATATGTTTTTCTTCTTTGTTTATAGTCTAGATCCAATTCCATATCTAATTTTGGTTTTTTCCTTTGGTTTGATCTAATCATTTTGGTCTTTGTTGAGTTTTTTTTGCAATTCTTTTGCTCATTATTTCTTTCATTTGGTGGTGCTTTGGTTTCTAATTTTTTTTGGTTGTGAAAATATTGATTGGAAAGGTTTATTTGGGCGACTTTGATATGTTCTTTATATCAAATTCAAAATTTCTTGTGTTTTACGATACCTTTCTAGTTTCTCCTTGAATTAGAATTTTTTTTACCTGTGCAAACAATTCTTTCTCTTATACAATGAGATATAACCATTAATTGATTTGAATTGTCTATTTTCTCCCTATCTTCTTTATTTTGATCGTTTTTGAGTGACATTGTTTTCAAAATCCAAAGTATAGATATTTTGAGTGTCTTGTGTTCTTGCTTGGTAGTGTTTTTTCTCTCTTTTTGCGTGATTTGGTCAGGTTTTTTTTCTTGGGTATGATTTGTTGTAAACTTATAGAATTTAATGTGTTTTCTTATTGAGAGTGTTTGAAGTTGTTATTTTCACTTTATAAAGGAAAATACTCTTTACCCTCTTGTAGTTAGTTTTCATTGAATTGAAAAGAAATATTGTGCATTGTTATATAACTGCATTAGGGTGTTTATAACAAGAGTTTATTCTTGCCATCTGAGTTTCACACTGTTACCCTATTGAGTAAAAAACCACCTCTTAAAATTAATGCTATATAAAATGTATTCGACTCACATTTTATTTTCAATGGTAGCACACCTGCATTAGTCTAGGTCAGGGTCTTGGAATAGGAGTGTGAGGTTAACTGCTCCAAGAACAAAAAACAAACTTGGAATATTGCGATAGGGAGGCAAAATATACTTTTAGTGATATGGCCTAGGAATCCCTTCTAACACAAGCGTCAATCATAAGGTCACCCTTGAGCCTATTGTAGTGACATGACTTTCTTCATTATTATTGGTGGCGTAGATTACAGGGTTTGCACGTATTATAAATGATGGTATTAACATCTTTTGTTGTATCACTTGGGGATCGCTTGAGAGGAGTACACCTTGATTTGAGGGATCTCTTAGGGGGGTTTTGGACTTTGATTTATTGCCCTTGCTGACTCGATGGATTAGTTTAATGCTAAAAATTTGAAGTTCTTGGATTAGATCAAAAAAAATGCCAAAGAAAATATCTCGTCGCCCTGAATCCAACGCAACTCGTTTCACTCAAATCCAACATCGGATTCTCCTGATATCGTGTTCTAATCGATTTGGGAAATAACTCAATTTTTTGGGAAAAGGGTTGTAGGTACACCCAGTTAGTAGTTCGTACATTGAATGAGAATTTGACTTGGTTGACTGTGTATTTTGTGGAAAAATCATTGGCTGCCACTTGTCTCAATCTTATTGGTCGATATTTGGTGTTTTTTTATTTGTTAATAGAATGATGTGGTGGCCCAATGAAGGAGAGCGACATGGCCTCCTCTTTTCCATGTAAAATTTTGTGGGAGGACGAGTTTCCTCCATGGGGTTTGATATCAAGAACTCACACATACAAAGCAAGCCTTCCACTGGTCTCACTTCAATGGTTCTTAACATGTATGGGATGGATGTTGTATTTAAACCTTAATGGAAAAAAGGTCGGAGGTGGAGACTGCGGTTAACCCTCGACCTTGGTCCACCAACCACACCATGTGGCAGAAGATGGGGGGTGCGATAATCCAAATTTCAATACGCCATACATTAAACCTATGGGAAATACATATCATACCACAAAACCATATGACATAAATTATGCCAAAGTTTATAGAGCAGAAGGTTTTGAATACACCAACGGTTGGTGTTATATACATCAGACACATGTGATGAGTTTGCAACCATTCAATTCCATAGCCAAGGTGATTGCAAAGGTAAGCGATGTTGATATTCAACAAGAAGATGCCTCGGGATATTTTTAGGTGAATTTCTATTTATATATGCATGAGAAAATTCTATTTATAGATGAGGTCTATTTATAGATGTAAGTGAAATTTATATTTATAGATTGCATGTCTATTTATAGATGCATGTCGACTATTATTATCCCTTAATAATAGTTGGACAATAAAAAATAATCTATTCTCAATGAGCACTTGGAAATATTTAACTGAGGTGGAAAATTAGTTAGCTATAGGAATTTCGAGTCAAGAGGTTGGTTGGTGGGAAATTCGAGTGGACTTAGTTGTAACTAAGTGATTAAAAGTTTTAACAGAGTTGGAAATGCAATGATGAAAGTTGTAAAGTAGTTTAACTCGGTAGTGAGATAAAATTAGTTGTGCTAGTTGTAAATGAATATGCACTAGTGAGAGATCAATTAAATTAATTATTAATTAACTCACAATCAGTGGCCTCACATGAAACTAAATATTTACTACTATTAATTGCATGCATGCCAGATCTAGTGGAGACCCAGTTGAGATGTAGTTGAAAGGGACATTTGACTATTAATTGTGACATTATCGGTTGCACAAATGTGACCACACACACATTTGATGTGCCCATGATGATTGCGTAGTAAAGGAAAGCATGATTCCATTCTTTCAGGGATTGTTATCAGCTGGGATTGCGTAGTAGAGGCAGGCTGTCAGGAGATAGTAAATTGGCTAAGGAACTTGCCAATTTTGTATGAAAGTGTGAGACAGTTAGCCCATGTACTGAGAGATCTTAGATTAGAGATTTGTATGTAATTTTTTCATGATCCATGATATAGTAAATAATAGAAGATAGTGGTGTTTTTAGATGTATGCTTTACCGGTAAATTATATGTGTTATGTGTGATTGATATTTCTTCATGATATTGTGATTGGCAATTGTGTTTCAAATTCCGCAAAGATTTTGTAGAAGAGATTTGTATTTAATAGTTGCATATAATTTTTAGATCAGGAGAATCCAGGTAATACATATTTTGTATTAAATTTATACATGGTATCGGAGCACAGGAAATTACAATTTTGAAGCAGGAGATGAGTTTGTTGGTGGAAAGAATTCGAATTTGGAAAAAGAATTTCTTGGTGCTACAAATGATTCAAGATAGAAATGGATTTCAATGGCTTGAGGTTAGAGTATTCACTCGAGGGAAACTTGAACTAAATTTCTTGGAAGGACAGGATGGAGGCAATATTCGAAGACAATGGCTTGAAGGAATTCATTGAAAAAGACGTTCCTAAACCAGATGTTGCATATGCTGCTAATCTTGATGCATGGCAAAAGAAAGTGGCAAAGGAGAGGAGTATTCTATTGGAGGGAGTACGATACCACATTGTCTCAAGCCTCCATGGGAAAGCCACACCATATGCTATGTGGAAGGCTTTGACGGATCTATTCCAAAGCAACATCGACCATAGGAATTGGCGCTCAAAGATAAACTCAGAAAGACCAAGATGGAAAAAGGAAACACCATTCCAAAGTATCTCACAAAGTTTTTCCAATGTCGAGATGACTTGGGGAGCGTGGGAATAACTATTGCTGATGATGATTTGGTGAGCTTGGCTCTCTTGGGAATTTCTAAGAGTTGGCACAATTATGAAGACTCTGTCAACGAACAGGAAAAATTGCTGGATTGGGAACGACTGTGGTCAGATCTAGTGTAGGAGGAGTTTAGGCGAAGCAACAGAGATGGATCTTCATCAAAGCATGATGATGAAGAGGATTGTGCTTTGGCTACCAAGGCAATGAAGGGGAAGGGGTAGAAATTCCATTCTAAATCTGAGTCTAAAGGAAAGAAGTTGGATATGTCCAAGGTGAAGTGTTTTCACTAGCACAAAGATGGGCATCTTGCTACTAAATTTTTGAAAAAAAAGAAGAAAAAGAAGGTTGTTGGAGTTGCAGCTGGTGAGGTCCTTGCCTCGAAATTTTAACTTGACTTCTCCTTTATCGCATGCATGGTTTCAAGTGCATTGGGATCAGTGTGGTATTTGGATAGTGGCATTTCCTTTCACATGACGGGAGATAAGGAAAATTTCAGTGACTTGGAGGAGAAAGATCCCCAAATGCATATAGAGATGGGTGACGATGGACGATACAGTGCGATCAGAATTGGTAACATTACCTTTTAGAGGGAGTTAGGTAAACCATTTCAATTGAAAGATGTTATGCATGTTCCAAGTCTAAAGAAAAAATTGGTCTTAATCGCAATGTTGGAGGACAGAGGCTATGACGTTGTTTCAGGGATGGAAAAGCTTTCCTGCGACATAAAAGAATGGGTCAAGCCAAGAGGATATGGATTTGAGTTAAGAATATCTACAAGCTGGAGGTAGATGGTTGCATTTCCATGATGGGCAAGGTAGAAAAAGTGGTGAGCCAGGATGAGGGTGAATTATAGCATAGGCGATTGGGCCATCTTCATCATGGAGCCTTGAAAGTGAAACAACAAATATCTACTAGACTTCCAATTGGAACACTTGCTCAGTTAGATCAGTGCAAGGGTTGCACCATGGGGAAGTATGTAAAGTCCACCTTTCATGAGAAGGAGAACCATGCTTCGGTCAGGGATCCTTGAGAGAGTTCACATAGACATGTGTGGACCATTCTCGGTTGCTTCAACAACAAAACATAAGTACTATGTTATTTTTTTATGACTTTTCTCGTAAATTCTGGATCTTCTTCATGGAGAAGAAGGATCAAACATTCTCAAAGTTCTGTGAGTTTAAGGCATTGGTGGAGAAAGAGTCAGGGAAGCAAGTGAAGGCTCTGAGGAGCGATAATGGTGGAGAATACATCTCTAACGAATTCAAAAACTTCTACAGCGAAGAAGGAATTCGAAGAGAACTCATAGCTCCTCATAACCCACATTAAAATGGGGTCACAAAGAGGAAGAATAGAAGGATCGTGGGTGAAACACGAGTGATGTTGCATGATCTGGACCTCCCAATAAATTTGTGGGCTAAAGCATGCAACACTGTGGTTTATGTGCAAAACCGTTGTCCTTATAGAGTACTTGGCATGAGTACACCTAAAGAAGCTTTCACTAGTAAGAAACTGGATGTTTCACACTTTAAGATTTTTGGCTCATCTGTTTATGTGCATGTGACCAAGGATGCCAAGAATAAGCTGGAGTCGACTACTGAAGTTGGTATTTTTTTGGGGTACACAGAAACACCCCATAATTATTGTGTGTATTTTCCAAATAGTCAAATGATTGTGGTGTAACGAGATGTAAAATTCGATGAGGGGAAATCCATGCAATTGTTGCTTGAGAGGGAGTTGAACTTGCATGCGGAGGAGGAACTATTGGTTCCCAAAGATGAGTCTCTAGATGTGGATCAACCACAAGAGGAGGTTCATGGAGTGTAGGAATCCACTCACGCAAAGCCAACCATCAAAATTGGCAGAAGGCGTACCATAGAAGTTGATACACTAAGACTTGATGCTGCACAAAATGTAGGAGTCCCTACTTCACAGTGCAGACAAAGAAAATCTCCTGATCGATTTACTAGATACATGGCTCTCATGAAAAAATGTATTGTGACTGAACCATCTTCCTTTCAGGAATTAGTGTAGGAGCCCACATGGGTAGATGCAATGGTGGAGGAGTATGACTCCATTGTCAAAAACAGTGCCTGGGAAATTGTTCCAAGGCCAGTTGATAAATCAGTGGTAGGTTCAAGATGGATCTACAAGGTAAAGAAAGCTACTGATGGGAGTGTTGAGAAATACAAGGCCAGATTTGTCGCTCGGGGCTTCTCACAGATCGAGGGGATAGATTATGAAGAGACCTTTGCACCTATCGCAAGGTATTCTTCCATAAGGACCATCCTTGCTCTCTGAGCACAAATGGGTTGGCGCATTCATCAGATTGATGTGAAGACTGCGTTTCTCAATGGGATCATTGAGGAAGAGGTGTACATAGATCATCTTGAAGGATTTTAGATCTTTAACAGTGAGTTGCATGTGTGCCAACTAAAAAAAGCATTGTATGGGCTGAAGCAAGCACCCCGTGCTTGGTACACTCAGATAGACAACTATTTCACTGGACTAGGCTTCACCAAAAGTGAAGCAGATGCAAACCTATACCAAATTGTGGTGGAGGGTAAGACTTAAATCATTTTTCTTTGTGTTGATGATTTAATATTTACTGGTGATGAGCAATTGATACACTCATGCAAGGAGGACCTTGCAAGGGAGTTCGAGATGAAGGATATGGGTTGGCTTCATTATTTCCTTGGATTGGAAATATGGCAGCGAGTTGGTGAATTTTTGTGTCTCAAGGCAAGTATGCAAGGGAGATACTGGGTAAGTTTCACATGCAGGGTTGCAAACCCATGGATACTCCTCTTCCAGGAAATTGGAGGAAAGAGGATGCTACTTCTGGAGAGGTAGTGGATGCTACTGCCTATCGACAGTTAGTGGGTTCACTAATGTATCTAGTGTACACGAGATCGGAAATTTGCTATGTGGTTAACCATCTGAGTCAAGTTATGGTTAAGCCTACCAAGATCTTTTGGAAAGCGGGAAAATGTGTCTTGAGATACTTGAGGGGCACATAAGAGTATGGTTTATTTTATAGACAGACGGATGAGGTGAAGTTTCATGGCCTCATGGATACATATTGGGCAGGAAACCCATTAGACAGAAAGAGCACATCAGGGGGGATCTTTAACATTGGATCTACAATTTTTTCTTCGTATAGCAAGAAGCAGAGATCTGTGGCACTCAGTTCAGCAGAAGAAGAATACATGGCAGCGAGTGAAGCTGCATGTCAGGCTATCTGGACGAGAAATATCTTAGTTGGTTTGTTTGGTTCTCATTTAGATCCGAGAGTGATTCATTGTGATAATCAGAGTTGCATTAAACTCTCGATTAATCGTGTTTTTCATGATCGATCTAGGAATATAGATATTTGGTACCATCATCTCAGAGATTGTGTGCAGAGGAGGATCATGTTGCTTCAGTACATTCCTATGGAAGATTGGGATGAAGACATTTTGGCAAAGGTGCTCACCAAGATTGAGGTGCAGGATAATCCCTTTCTTGTTGAGAGGGAGTGTTGAGATTCAACAAGAAGATCCTAGTGAAAATTAAGCACCTACACTAGGATGGAGCCTCAGGCTATTTTTAGGTGAATGTCTATTTATAGATGCATGAGAAAATTCTATTTATAGACGAGGTCTATTTATAGATGAGGTCTATTTATAGATGTATGTGCAAGTTCTATTTATAGATTTCATGTCTATTTATAGATGCGTGTCGACTATTATTATTCCTTAATAATAGTTGGACAATAAACAATAATCTATTCTCAATGAGCACATGGAAATAGTTAACTGAAGTGGTAAATAATTTAACTATAGGAATTTCAAGTTAAGAGGTTGGTTGGTGGGACATGCAAGTGGACTTAGTTGTAATTGAGTGATTCGAAGTTGTAACAGAGTTGGAAGTGCAGTTATGAAAGTTGTAAAGTAGTTTAACTCAGTTAAGTGAGTTAAACTCAGTTGTGCTAGTTGTAATTGAAGATACAATAGTGAGAGATCAAGTTAATTAATTATTAATTAATTTACAATAAGTAGCCTCACATGCAACTGAAGATTTACTACTATTAATTGCATGCATTTCTGATCCTGTGGAGACCTCGTTGAGATGTAGGTGAAAGGGACATTTGACTATCAGTTGTGACATTATCGGTTCCACACATGCGACCACACACACATATGATGTGCCCATGAGGATTTCACAGTCAAGGCAAGCATGATCTCATTCTCTCAGGGATTTCTATCAGCTAGGATTGCGCTGTAGAGGCAGGCTATTAGGAGACAATAACTTGGCTAAGGAACTTGCAAATTTTTGTATGACAGTGTGAGAAAGTTAGCTCATGTACTCAGAGCCCTTGTATTAGAGATTTGTATGTAATTTTTTCATGATCCATGATATAATACATAATAGAAGATAGTGGGGGTTTTTATCTTTATGATTTCCTAGTAAATTATCTGTGTTATGTGTGATTGATCTTTCTTCATGATATTGTGATTGGCGATTATGTTTCAAATTTCACAAATATTTTGTAGAAACGATTCTATATTTAACAATGGCATATAATTTTTAGATCAAGAGATTCTAGGCAATACATATTTTGAATTAAATTTTTACAAGTAGAACCTTCTTTGGTCAGGATTCCCACTAACCCCAAACCTTGACGTACTAACCACCATAGTCATTTGGAGTTCGAAAACTAGTGGGAAACGATGGATTAAAACCATGAATCTGATGATGATGGACATGCAACTTGATGCATTTTTAGCTGATCATGTGCCAATAGAGTCAAATTAATGAAGTGACAATTTACACCCGATGCGACGGTAATCTCGCTGGCGTGACGCGAATTTGTCGCTCCATGTGGCCGAAAAAAAATGGAAACTATAGAACAAATTGCAGAGAAGTGTGAATTATAGGGCAGTTAGTAGAAAACCTTATATGGAGCATAAATCAGTTAGTTTTTGACCTTTTTGAGTGTAGAAAGAGCCCAACTAGGGGTTGTTGAATGTTGTTGAGCTATTGGATACATTTTTTTAGTAGTCTGAGCAATGTAACTTGATGTAAACATATATTTTTCAGCATAATGAAAGAGGCCAAACATTGGAAGCTGGACGAGGAGATGTAGTCCAGGGGGGGTGACCTCCATCATTTATTTTCTTTGTATAATTTTATGGTACTAATGTCTTCTTTATTTTCTATCGAACAAAATTTTAAAGCATGCTAATGTGTTAGTGTGTAACACTGCCTTCCCACATCTACCCAAGTAACCGACCAACTGAGATAAACATGCGATGAGGGGCTACTAATATGAGATTAAACCTCCTAGATGACCTTAAGGAAGTGTAACTAATGAAAACAAGACAAACACACCTTACACAACATTGACAACATCCCTAGGAGGTAACCCAACCTTCCGGACCCTTGGCCCTTGAGGGTGACTGACTTTTGACCCTTTTGGACCATAGTCGTAGGCATACCAAGGAAAGGTAGCAACTGGGAGGCTATAGTCGCATTCAAAACATAATAATCATGTGGCCAGGGCCCCAATTGATCATTTTTGTGCCTATAACTCCGAGATTGTTTCCACATTTTCATCCCCAGAGCCCAGGTCACTTCCCAAAAATTCATGAAATTTTAGGAGATGATAAATAACATTAAAACAAAGGTACAGAAGAAATCACATCATCAGGAAATCATTTGGAACCCTCTTAGCCATGACAGGAATTTCGTCAAACATGTCACAAACATTTCATCTACAAGTGTAAACAACATATTTAAACATAGGGGTCTTATACTTATATGAGAATCACTAAGAAGCTTTTCTCCCTTACATCCTATGCTGCAATACAATCTATTTGATCATATATACAATGTGCATTCATTTACAATTAGAAACATTGATAGATCCATACATCATCGTTGATAAAATACATGCTTATAACCAACATAATAACAAAAAAAATACCATGGATACAAAAAAAATAAAATCCCCATAATCATCAGTGCAATTATGCATTAAATATCAAAGTAATGTGTTTCTCATTAATGAGTGTAAAAACCAACTAGAGACGGGACTTCCACGTTCCACCTGACCATAGATTGGATGAGCCAAATCTCTCTTCAACCAATCACCCCCGTGCCATATGCGAAGCATGAATGTGGGACTAAAATTGAAGAACCAACCAGGGCATCCCGACGCTAAACCGACTCACCCTCATCAAATAGAAATCAGGATTTATAGTGATCCACACCTTATCACTAGGCCAAAAAAAGCATGGATGTCACCGGATTCTCTCTACCTACATCGTGAAGAATTTTATTGTCTCATAGTCTCTCAAGCTTCACTGTATCCCATGTTCTAAATCATGGGTCACTATGCCCTAAATGGAGACAACAACCTCTAGGATTTATCATATATCCAGCCATTCATTGACAAGGAATCCTTTGACTAATAAAGGGAAACCACCTCTCAGGCTTTACCGCAATCCAATCCCAGATCACTAGGCCCTAAAACGAGGCAACACCTCTAAGGATTTACCACAATCAAAACCCAGATCACTAGGCCTTAAACCAAGGAAACACTTAAACTGGTTATGTGTCATAATAATAATAATATTCAGAGATCCACCTCACTTAGCTTTGAATCCATCTAGTAATATAGCTAAACCAAGACATGAAAACTCCACAACACCATGGCTATATGGAAATGGCAAGGCTAGGTTGGATACACTATCACATCTAGAAGAAACCCATGCCAAGACAGAAAAGAACCACATGCAATACCATGCATGCCAAATCTAGCAAGGAAATCATACATGCAAATAAATAACTGCAAAGAATCCTACTGTAGCTGCTTTATTCCCGCTTATCCTTACTTGCTTCCTCCCTTTTCGTAGTTTCCTTACTTTATTTCTCTAATGCCAAAATCCTCCAGAAAACTCTAAGTGTCCAAGAGTGAGTGAGAGAGAGAGAGAATAATGAGAGAGCTCCAAAAATTCACTAACAAAAGGTACCAACTGATCCTCATAAGCCATTTTATATAATATGGCTCTATTTTCTTATTTTTCCATTATTTTCCTTCATTTTCCTCCTCACATTCAACCTATGACCTTTCATCTCCCTTTTCTCCTAATTTCCATTATTTTAATAAATAAATGTGCCAAAAATTTCATTTTCCCCTTCCAAAGCCTTTTCCTTTGCCTATGCCAATTTCCTTTAGTCATAAAAACCAAAGTGAACACCCTCTAGGATGATTTTCCCACCATTCAACTTGGAATAAGTGTCCCATCAACCGTGGTTATTATTTTTAACTTTTATTACATTTTACATGGAATTTTCACCAAGGTTGTTACAGAACCCACCCCCTAGGTGGTGTTGAAATTTGCAACAAGAAACAATGAAATTGGCATCCATAAAAAAAATCCAGAAAATGGAACCGAGAAATGGCTACCATGTGAGGCTTTTGATTTAATTATCCCTTAATTAAACTGAAAGTAAATTGTAATTTCATCTCATAACAAATTGTATCAGTTAACAAAGTGAGATAGACTTAGTTAGCTCAAGAATTTCGAGTTAAGGATCAAAGGTGAGGCATGTAGAGTGATTCTATTATTTTTAGGGTCCAGTTTCAGTTGTAGCAATAGTGTGGTGTGAGTGTAATCAGTTAACCCAAAATAATTGAGTTAAAATCAGTTTAACTTGTTCTAAATGAGTGATGAGCTAGTGAGAGGCCAAGTGAATTAAATTAGATTTAATTCACAAGTAGTGATCTACCAAGTAACAAATGATTCACTATTAATAGCTGCATGCATGTCAAATGTGATGACGACCTAGTTGAGACAAAGGTTAAAGGGAAGTTAACTATCAGTTGTATTATTAGTGAATTTCTTGGGTGCAATTATAAAGTTAGAGGTAGGTTCCATAGAGATTGCGTAGTTAAGGAAGGTTGATAATCCTATTTAATAGGGATTAATTTCCAAGGGATTGCGTGAGCAAGGCTAGCTTAAGCAAGGACTGAGAATTGGCTAAGTGTTGGTCAATTTTGCCTGAGAATTACTGGTCAGTTTTCTGGAGGATCAGGGTGAGAGGATCGGTATAGTCCAAGATTTTCTCGGTGTGAGAAAGAATTGTATTGTTTCATGATTCTTTGACTATGTACAATATATGATAGAGGGGTTTGCGCAAGTGCTTTCCCCAAGAACATCATGTGTTGTGTGATTGATAATATCCTTTCTCTTACTAGCATGTGATTGAGAGATCATTTTTTATATTCCACAAATATAGTAGAAGGATCCAATATCTTGTTTTAGTACATTACATGATCATATTGAATCCATTGGTATAGATATTCTATATAATTTCTACATTGTATCAGAGTCTTGTTAGACATTTTCTACATGGTATTAGAGAAGGAATTTTTTGGGTGGTGAGTTTGCAGAGAATATATGAATATTTTAATTCCTTGTGAAAAAATACCCAAATTGGAAAAAACATCGGTCGAATTGGAGCTTAGATGAGAGAGATATCTTCTATTTAAAATCAATCTTTTTTTAGAAAATTTTGTGACAACGAGATAATTACAATGTGTGCGATTCGGAAAAGGAAAGAAAGCCAAGGTTAAGAAGTCCAAAGGCAAAGAGGGAAAGAGAGACTTGTCCAAGATCAGATGTTTTCAATTCCACGAGCATGGGCACTATGTTTCGAATTTTCCAAAGAAGAAGGCAAGTAAGAAGGAGCCTGCAGTTGCAGCGAGTGAAACATTGGCTTCACAGGTTGAGCTTGATTTTAATCTCATTCCATGCATGGCCAATACTGTAATGGGATGCATGTGGTATCTAGATAGTGGTGCCTTATTCCATATGACGAGGAATAGAGGTCTCTTCAGTGAGTTGGAGGAGAAGGACCTCCACCAGAACATAGAGTTTGGAGATGAAGGGAGGTATAGCGCGACCGAAATAGGCAAAATTACCTTTCAGAGGGAGTCTAACTTTCCTCTCAGACTAGCAGATGTTTTGTATGTTCCAAGCCTAAGGAATAATCTTGTCTCCGTAGCGGTATTCGAAGATCGTGGTTATGAGGTGATGTTTAGAAAAGGAAAGGTGTTCCTTAAACACATAGCCATAGGAAAAGTGAAGAAGATTGGTTAAAGATTCAAGAACCTGTATTATTTCAAGGTTGAGGATGCATGAAAATATTTGAGGAGAAAAGTAGAGGTTAGTGACTTGGTGGTTGATAGGGAGCCTCTCAACATGAAACCTCAGAAGTAAGCTCATAAGGTTGTGGAGCTGCCACAATTAGAGAAGAAAAGAGGAGACCGAGTGGAAGATTCCACTGAAGCAGAGGCCTCCAGGAGTGGGAAATTTCAATCTAGATGGGCAGAGGGAGTACATGCAGCTATAACTGTAGGTGTGAGGTGGGGTGATGTGCAGAATTAATCCCAAGAAGAAATTTGGGCATGGTCCATTCAGATGGTGTGTCTCATGGATCGAACTTGGCTACGAGGAGCCCGCAGTATAGCAGTAGCAGAAAGGACCAGTTAGATTGATGCAGACAGATGCCAGGAAGACAAAAATGAGAATGACAAATTTCAGATACTCGAGCATAGATCAAAGTTGGAAACAGTGCAGAGTGCATGGATGCAGATGTCAACAACAGTGCAGAGAGTCTAGTAGACATCTGCAGTAGGATCCAGCAGTCAGAAGACTTTGATGACATATGTATTATACTAATTCAGTTGTTTGGAGGCTATTCAATTTTTGGAGAGTTGCATGTGCAAACAACATTAGAGAAGTGTTGCATGAAGAACATTCCAAAGGTACCGGATCATAATATATTGATTCCTTTCTTGTTGAGAGGGAGTGTTGAAATTTGCAACAAGAAAGAGTGAAATTGGCATCCAGAAACAAAATCCAGAAAATGGTACCCAGAAATGGCTACCATGTGAGGATTTTGATTTAATTATCACTTAATTAAATTGAAAGTAAATTGTAATTTCATATTATAATAACTTGTATTAGATAACTTAGTGAGATAGAATTATTTAGCTCAAGAATTTCGAGTTGAGGGTAAAAGGTGAGGCATGTAGAGTGATTCTATTATTTTCAGGGTCCACTTGCAGTTGTAGCACTAGTGTGGTGTGAGTGTAATCAGTTAACAAAAAATAATTGAGTTAAAATCAGTTTAACTAGTTCTAATTGAGTGGTGAGCTAGTGAGAGGCCAAGTGAATTAAATTATATTTAATTCACAAGTAGTGATCTACCAAGTAACTGATGATTCATTACTAATAGATGCATGCATGTCAATTCTGATGATGACCTAGTTGAGACAAAGGTTAAAGGGAAGTTAACTATCAGTTTTATTATTAGCGAATTTCCTGGGCGCAATTATAAAGTTAGAGGAAGGCTCCATAGGGATTGCGCAGCCAAGGAAGGTTGATTATTCTATTTAGTAGGGATTAATTTCCTAAGGATTGCGTGAGCAAGGTTGGGCTAAGCAGGGGCTGAGAATTGGCCATGTGTTGGTCAATTTTGCTTGAGAATTGCTAGTCAGTTTTGTGGAGGATCAGGGTGAGACGATTGGTAGATGTAGGATTTTATCGATGTGAAAAATCATTGTATTGTTTCATGATTCTTTGACTATGTACAATATATGATAGAGGGGTTTTGAGCAAGTTCTTTCCCCAAGAACATCTTATGTTGTGTGATTGATAATTTCCTTTCTCTTACTTTCATGTGATTGAGCGATCGTGTTTTATATTTCACAAATATAGTAGAAGGATTCAATATATTGTTTTAGTATATTACAAGATCGGATTGAATCCATTGGTATAGAGTTTCTATATAATTTCTACATGGTATTAGAGTTGTATTAGAGATTTTCTATAGGGTATTAGAGCAAGAATTGTTTGGGCAACGAATTTTCAGAGAATATCTGAAATTTTTTATGAAAGTTTTTCAAAAACAAATAGGATATTTGGATTCCTTGCAAAAAAATACCAAAATTGAGAAAAAAAAAGGTCAAATCGGAGCTCAGATGAGGGAGACATCGTCGATTTAAAATAAACTCTTTTTTTAGAAAATTTTGCGACGGTGGGACAATTACAATGTTCGCGAGTCAGAAAAGGAAAGAAATCCAAGGGAAAGAAGTCCCAAGGCAAAGAGGGCAAGAGAGACTTTTCCAATATCAACTATTTTCACTGTCATGAGCATGGGAACTACGCTTCGAATTTCCCACAGAAGAAGGAAAGCAAGAAGTTGTCTGCAGTTGCAGTGGGTGAAGCATTGGCTTCACAGTTTGAGATTGATTTTACTCTCATTGCATTCATGGCCAGCACTGTAATGGGATGCATGTGGTATCTAGACAGCGGTGCCTCATTCCATTTGATGGGGAATAAATATCTCTTCAGTGAATTGGAGGAGAAGGACCTCCAACATAACATAGAGTTTGGAGATGAAGGGAGGTACAACGCGACCGACATAGGTACATTTACCTTTCAGAGGGAGTCTGGCTCCCCTCTTAGACTAGAAGATGTTTTTTATGTTCCAGGCTTAAGGAAGAATATTTTCTCTGTAGAGATAATGGAAGATCGTGGTTATGAGTTGATGTTTAGAAAAGGAAAGGTGTTCCTTAAACAAATAGTCATGGTACAGGTGAAGGATATTGGTTCAAGAGTCAAGAACCTGTATGCTCTCGAGGTCGAGGATGCATGCAAAGCTTTGAGGAGGAAAGAAGAGGTTAGTGACTTGGTGGTTCAAAGGGAGCCTCTCCACATGCAGCCTCAGAAGGAGTCTCAAAGTATTGTGGATTTGCCACAATTGGAAAAGAAGAGAGGAGACTGAGTGGAATATTCCACTCAAGCAGAGACCTCTAGGAGGGGGAAATTTCAAGCCAGATGGGAATAGGGAGTACATGCAGCTATAACTTCATGTGTGAGGTTGGGAAATGTGTAGAATTAATCCCAAGAAGAAATTTGGGCAGGGTCTATTGAGATGGTGTGTCTCATGGATCGAGCCTAGCTATGAGGAGCCCACAGTACAATAGTAGCAGGAAGGATCAGTTAGATTGATGCAATCAGATGTCAGGAAGACAAAAATGAGAATGACAAATGTCGAATACTCGAGCGTAGATCAAAGTTGGAAATAGTGCAGAGTGCATGGATGAATATGTTAACAACAACACAGAGAGTCTAGTAGACATGTGTAGTAGAATCCAGTAGTTAGAAGACTCTAATGATAGATGCATTATACTAATTCAGTTGTTTGAAGGCTATTCAGTTTCAGGAGAGTTTCACTTGCAAACAACATTAGAGAAGTGTTGCATGCAAGAAAATTCCAAAGGTACTAGATTGGGATAGATTGATTCCTTTCTTGTTGAGAGGGAGTGTTGAAATTTGCAACAAGAAACAGTGAAATTGACATCCAGAAACAAAATCCAGAAAATGGCACCCAGAAATGGCTACCATGTGAGGCTTTTGATTTAATTATCCCATAATTAAATTGAAAGTAAATTGTAATTTCATCTCATAACAACTTGTATCATTTAACTAACTCAGATAGATTTAGTTAGCTCAAGAGTTTTGAGTTGAGGGTCAAAGGTGAGGCATATAGAGATATTATATTATTTTTACGGTCTAGTTGCAGTTGTAGCACTAGTGTGGTGTGAGTGTAATCAGTTAACTCAAAATAAGTGAGTTAAAATCAGTTTAACTAGTTCTAACTGAGTGATGAGCTAGTGAGAGGCCAAGTTGATTAAATTAGATTTAATTCACAAGTAGTGTTCTACCAAGTAACTGATGATTCAATATTAATAGCTGGATGCATCTCAATTCCAATGATGACCCAATTGAGACAAAGGTTAAAGGGAAGTTAACTATCAGTTGTATTATTAACGAATTTCCTGGGAACACCTATAAAGCAAGAGGAAGGCTCCATAGGGATTGAGCAGTCAAGGAAGGTTGATTATCCTATTTAATAGGGATTAATTACCTAGGGATTGCATGAGCAAGGCTGGGCTAATAAGGGCTAAGAATTGGCTAAGTTTTGATCAATTTTCCCTGAGAATTGCTAGCTAGTTTTGTGGAGGATCACGGTGAGACGATCGGTAGAGTGCAGGATTTTTTCGGTGTGAGAAGGCATTGTATTATTTCATGATTCTTTGACTATGTACAATATATGATAGAGGGGTTTTGAGTAGGTGCTTTCTCCAAGAACATCTTGTGTTGTGTGATTGATAATTTCCTTTCTCTTACTTGCATATGATTGAGAGATCGTGTTTTATATTCCGCAAATATAGTAGAAGGATTCAATATCTTGTTTTAGTACATTACATGATCAGATTGAATCCATTGGTATAGAGTTTCTATATAATTTCTATATGTTGAACATATTCCTTAGTGTTCAATGACATCTACAACCAACAAACCACCGAAAACGAAACATACTGCCTATGAATATTTATAACATAGTTCATTACAATATTTAAAATGACCATTGTTGAAAACATGAAAAACATACCATTTAATGGAGCTTTATAACATAACACACACACACACACACACACACACACACATATGCACATTTTCCCATCTAGGAAATAAAAGGACACGATGTTTGCATCCGCAAAAATGGAATCCAGAGGATCACACCTCCACCATCAAGATAATACAAGGATTCACCTCCTTCCCAGGAAGTCCAAAATCCACTGCCAGAGCCAAATTTACATACAATGTCCAACGCTACAATCCTGCACCACTTTTCCTCTCAGTGAAGAGTTACTGACTCATTTTTCTAGGGTGCACTTCCAATGTGCCTATGATTCCATCTGAAAATGCTAATGAAAAAAAAAATCCATCCCTGACCTTCCCTACTCTATTATATAGTCCCTCGAGAAATCCAGTAATCCCTTTCTGTGCAATCACTCACCTTCCAAGTTCCTTGAAATACCCTATCACGGGAAATCCATCCCTTGGCAAGGCTTCTTCACATTGGAAGATAAAACAACCAAGGGATATACCTACCTCAAAACCAGCATACTGGTCATAACAGCTCATGGAAATCAGTGGACACTATTGGGTAGTAGTGTCCTACAATGGCCCTGCTCTTGAAGTGCTTTACCAACGTACTGCTAACTGTTTCAATTAATTTTTGCTGATGTTGCTCGCTCTTGTAATTAGTTTCAACCACCCAACCAAGCATTTCATTGTTTTGTTCTTTCTGTACGCACACCGGATCGGTTACCACACCTGGAAATCACCCAATCCCATTGCTTCTCTTTACTCACGTACACAAACACACATTCTGTTGGGTCTCGTAATTGTCACATTTTCATCATGTTTATCCTAGCCATTCATAAAATTCCATCACCTCATTTAACCATTTAGCATACCATCTCCATGGCTTCACCTCATTATTTTTCAATTTATTTATTTTTAATATTATTAGAGAATGTGTGATTAATTATTGGAAAATTGACATATTTCACTAATATCTTAAATGTGGATGAGCTTTGTAAATTTGTAGGATTATTTGGAAGAATTATTCAAAATCCTCTTGAATATTTCCTCCACTATTTCAATAATTCAACGGATAATTGTTCAAGATTATTCTAAGGAGAAGATCATGGAAGATTCCAAAGAGAAGATCATGGAGATTTGGATAACATATCTGATCCAAGATTTGTGAGAGATGAGTGAGGATTTGAAGGGATCATATTTTGTAATTATAGGGATATTGGTAGAGAGAAGAGTGGATTTGTAATTATGAGTTGCTTATCTTGTTTTCAAAGCACTCATGTATAAATATGAGTGCTCTTTCTCCAAGTAAGAGGAGAATGGAACTTGTATGACTTATTATTATTATTTCTGAGACTTGAAGACATAGTAGAAGATCTATTCTATCATATTTTGATGTTGTTACATGCTGGTTGATTTCTTGAAGTCTTAAGTAGTTGAGTTTACCTTCAGTGCACGAGGCAAGGGTTGAGGCCCCTCGCACCAAGCTAAGTACACTTCTTAGTTCATTTCGTAGCTGAAATTTCTAAATTAGTTTCTTATGTTTGATTTTTTTATCTTTACATGCCTTTGCATGCTTTAATTGTTGATGGATATTAATATTCTTTCTTTCCTACATACGAAGAGACAAACCAGTATTTAAGTTAAATACTTCTATCTAATTAAGAGTTCAAAACTATGATTAAGAGTTCAAAATTAAGATTCATATTTTCCTGATTTTATGAATTACTGTTTTCACAATAATATCAATGATAAAATGAAATCGATGATGAAGGACAACTAGGACCTCTTAGAAAAGAGCCTCTTTAATTATTATTTCATGTATCTTGATTTATTGTTTAGAAATTAGATTTATCTTTTCCTGCTTTTTCTTGAATTCCTGTTTTCACAATAGCATTAATGATAGAATGAAATCAATGATGAAGGACAACTAGGACCTCTTAGAAAAGAGCCTCTTCAATTATTATTTCATGTATCTTGATCTATTGTTTAGAAATTAGATTTATCTTTTCCTGCTTTTTCCTGAATTCCTATTTTCACAATAGCATTAATGATAGAATGAAATCAATGATGAAGGACAACTAGGACCTCTTAAAAAAGAGCCTCTTCAATTATTATTTTATGTATCTTGATCAGTTGTTTAGAATTTAATTAAGTTAGATTTATATTTGTAATATGCATTTCCCTAGTCATCAATAATTCATCTTCTAAACTTGACTGTGGTTGAAATCCATATATTTTGGAGATGCTTCTAAGTTCTACAAACCCAGATTGATAATTAAATTCTCGTGTTAATTTACCCAATAAATTGACCCAACATTTTTGCGTCATTTTCGGGGAAGCATACTTCAACATAGTCAATTAGGAATATTGTTTAGAAAACACATAAAAAAAACGACAAAAACCTAGTATTTCTTTTAGTTAATTTTTCTCATGCCTAGGATAGAGATTATAAGAGTAGATGCATTAAACAAAGCCCCCATCAAAATATTAAAAAGAAAACAATAAAAATCCAATTTCCCAACAAGATCTAAAATACATGATGTTAAAGAAGCCATTTGGAGGGTATGTCACGACAAGAATATTCTTAAATCCTTGTCCACAATCTAGAGTGCTCACTAGGGATGAATCTTCAATTCAGAAGTTGGAAGAGGAACAAAGCGTCGATGAAGAGGATCCAGAAGATGAATACTTAGAATCTTCTTCTAGCGAGGAGATGAATGAGTCATGGATCACATGTGATGATCATCAAACACTAGAACCTGAAATTGAAGAGCTTCTAGCATCACAAGATCCCCCTTGCGTTCCATATTTTGAACAAGTGACACTCGAAGAATTTTGTGACATGAAAACTAACGAGCTCCAATCAAACAAATATCATCTTAAAACCTGGTCAGAATACCACTCTATTTTTCAATGTTCTTTCTCATCAAATCCTTATGATTAGATAATTTTTCATGTCCAAGCAATTACTAAAGTATCTTTTTCAAACTTGGATGTGAGTTTAATTCTCATCTTGTTACGCAAATGGATGCATTGGAAATTTTCCTATACTTGAAGGAATGAATTATTTTTATACAATAGAGTAGGATAGAATATAATAAAATAAATAAATGGGTGGAATGAGTTCACAATAACACTTTTTCTCATAAATAATTCACATCATTGTTAAATACTCATTTGAAGGGATTTCATGACAAAATGCACTAAGAACAATCCTATTATGGGGAACCATATAGGATCAGTTTTACAAGGCATGTTTTTAAACAAGGTATCTCTTCAAATATAGTTTTTAAATTCATTTTGAAAATTTCAATTTGGATCACAAATAAAAATTATCAAAATAAACACTAGATTTCAAGAAACATTTGAAGGATAGAGTTAGTACAACATTGATTTGAGGATTATAATGGAATTTTTTTATCTAATATTCATAGGGGAGATAGCCCTTGGAATATAGTTTCCAAATAAATTTAAATCTTCTCAATTTGACATCATATGAAAAATCTATGCTCAAAATACTAACTTCTTGTCGAAACATCTACATGCTGAAAAGTTTAGGTCTAGCCTGATCATTGGCATATTTCAAATATCAAATCATCTTATTTTCAAAACATGTTTCTCATGGAGATATGTATTGAAGTATGGTTCAAGATACAATTTGAATCATCCCATTTGGAGGTCAGGTGAAAAAGTTATTCCACATTTAGTGACTGCATGTCTTATAATCAGCATAGTTAAAACTCTGCCTCCTATGTCTGTTCATCACCAATTTTGTGATATAAAACCTACGTATTTTAAAACTATGTTTCTACTGGAAAGAAAAAAATGAATATACTTTAATCTCCAAGCTGAATCACATCGATATGATATTTAACGAAAAAGTTACACCCCAAATAGTGACTGTTGGTCTTGTAAAACATTCATAAGCAGCTCTATAAAACATGGTACTTCTCATCATTTTTGGCATATTATTTTAAAAAAAAATTGAAAAACTATTTATAAGGAGGTATCCATATGAATTAATTTCAACTTGGCTTTGGAATCACTCTAATTTAACATAAAACAAATATTTTGTGAGCAGAATACCGCTAGGAGGTCTAGGATGGCCACCATTCCTCAAAGGGGTAACAAATGCATTTTCTTTGTATATCATATTCAGAATTGTTTTCAAGCATTGATTGTAATTAATTTACATATTCCTTAGAAGCAGAGAGACTGTACACCTCTCTTCCTCCATCATCTAATATTTTATTACAGACAAATGCTATGTTTTTGCAGGTCATAAGAATATTTGAGAGGTCAAATCCATGGATGAAGGATTTTCAAAGCCAATATTGAAAGTGAATATTCAAGTCAAATAAAAGTGGAATTCAAAAGATGTTGAGTTCATCTAATGAAACTCAAAACTTACTTTTATTTGTGGACCAACAAAGTCAACAACCCTACAAGAAGATCAAGATCAGGGCAAAATACATGAAGCTAATAATAATAAGAAGAAGAAGTCAAGTTTTACCATGACAAGCCACATCCATTTTCAAAGAGGCCTTTTAGAAGCCATATTGTTCATGATGCCATTAATCTACCATATTGTATTCCAAAATCATACATGTTGAATTATAGACCTATTTTCTATCTATCTATCCATCTACCTGAATGCATCTTTGAAGAACCATCATCATGAGTCAAATTTGGACGAACCAACAAAAGTCATCATCAAATCAGTGTGAACATCAAGCTATGTTGCGAGCAGGAAAGTACAGTAAGTAAAAAAAATATTCTTAAAACCTTTGATTTTGAAAAATTTCTAGAATTGTTAATCTGATTTGAAACTGAATATGCATCCTATCATTCTACTAAAACCCCACATTTACCCTCATTATCCTACATTCCATCACAATTCTACATTTATCATAACCATAACCTTTACACCATCATACATCATCATAATCTTATGAATTTTCTTATCCTACCATACCTTTCATTTAGCCTACATTAATCCATATATCCCTACATTACCACTATAAGCATTTTGATCAAAGATTAAGGATTTAATATTTTTCCCATGATTTTTTTTTTTTTTTATTTGCCTACAAAATCATACAAAAGTTAATGTCATAATAAAAATTTTATTTTAAAATTACCTATCCTATGATCATTTTAAAACAAATTAAGGACATAAGAGATAAAATGACAAAGTATAAAGTATGAGTGCTAAGCATGATTCTGAAATTCCTAAGGTATATGCCTAAGATATATGCAAAGAATTAAATCAAACATGCAAAAGGAAAAAAGCGTAAACAAAGTGGGCATGAAGTATAATGAAGGGCATGTAATATAATGAAGAATCCATGATAAGACAAGCATGTACATGGTATATTCACAAGGAGAACGCAGCCATGGTAGGTACAATATGCAGACAAATATCACATTGAGAAATAAACTGAAATTATGAGAACGCAAAGCTGTAGTTAACGCAGAGAAGCATAACAGAGAGATACTCTCAGCCATAGAAAAGCCGGAAAAAAAAACCATGAGTGAATAGATGAAGAAGAATATTGAGCAGTGTGTAAAGTTGAAACAATATTTTTGGAGGATTTTGCGTCCAGCCATTATTTATGCAGAGAATCCCTCAAATTGTGCAGTGAACTCCCAGTGAAGGTAAGCATCAGTTCTCTTAGAAATTTAAAATGGAATCCCAGGTTTTATGACTTCAATTCTACATCTATTTTCCACTTGTAAGGATCAATCCCGTAAATTCATTAGCAGTCAGAGGATTACGGCGATAGGGATTTTAATTAAAGAGGTGTCATAATACAACTTCAGTTGCTGGATTTGTCACTATAGAAACATGCTGCCACCTGTAATTTTGAGATGTCGAGAGAAGAAAATGGAATTGTATTGTTTAACACAGGAACTCAGAGAAATAAAAAAATCATTTCCAGATCAGATTCATATGCCAAAATTCCAAGCTGCTGCAATATACATGATCATGGAAGCCATATGATGCCATTTTTTTTTGTGGTCTTTCACATAGTGCAAAATATATTTGATTAGTTTTCTAAAACAAAGTATTATCCAAAAGAGAACTCAAATTACATTATTGCTGAGCGAAGTTGATGTTAAGGCTATGAAATATTTGAGTGTTGGAGTTAAACAGTTGGTAAAAAAAATCGAAATTTCCAAGAGTAGAGACAACAAGTTGAAGTTTGAATCGAAATGAAATACAAAGTCTGAGAGTTATATGACTATCAGTGTAGATTAAAGACTCCAGTTCACATTTAAAACTCTAGTTACATTGATAATGTGGAAAAATTCTGAGCTTTCAACTGCGCATTGGCAATACAAGAATGCATGGATGCTACACGTGTATAGAATCTATAGTGACTATTTTTGCATGATGGTATTCTCCACTCTAGATCTTGATTTATTTATTTATTTTTTATGCAGAGAGTGGTAGTGCTTTTAAGAAGAAATGTCGAAATTGCAGGATGATTTTACAGAAATCGATTTTCAATTGAGTGCATGCAGTGATTTTTCCAGAAATCAATTTCTAATTGAATGCTTGCAATGGTTAATTTTCCTAAAATCTATTTCAAATAGAATGATAATGAAATTTGTTTCATTCCCAGAATTCTTTTTTTTAAGAGACAAAGTTTTTCAAAGTTTGAAGGAACAAAAGAATTCACAAAATCGATTTTTGAAAAGACACACTCGGTAATTCATTCTTAGAAAATTGATGTCAATTTTCAAAAAAGCTAGTGTGGGTAAATTCAGAAAATCAATTTCAAGGAAAAGGGAATCTAAATTTTTGTCAGACATGTCGACAAGATCAACCCCAAAACAACAAAAGAGAGAAGACACACAAATTGAAGGAAAAGAAGGATGATTTTTAGAGGATTATGTGCTTGCACATAATTATGATCACATTTTAGGTTGATTTTCATTTTCCAAGAATCGATTTCTCAAAGGAAGTAAATGAATGATTTTGTTGCATACTGGGTATTTCCAATTTTGATTTCTCTAGGACATAAATTGTTTTTCCAAAATACATTTTTGAAGAACAAAGATTCATTTTCTAAAAGATCATTTTGAAAGACAAAGAGAAATATCTTCAAAATTGATTTTCAGAGGATTGTTCATTTCAAAATTTGAGGATCTCTGAAGGTAGAATAAGATTCGATTTGCAAGTATGATGTACATCAAAGGCAGAAAAGGTTAAAAACAAACATGAAGGTGTCGAGAACTCAGTTCTAAAAGGAATTTTTACGAAGTATCTTCCAAAAAGGGAAACTCAATAATAAGCTTCAACATCCGAGGCCAAAGTCATAGGTACATCAGCAGGGAAGTCATCATTCAGAGGTAGAAAGTCAAAGAGATAGAGGCAAGCATGAGGACATGTGTTGACCCTCGTTTTTGATCAATTTTTTCTTATTAAATCCACCTAATTTCCATCCTTTTCCACTTTATAGCATCCAAATATGATCTATTTTGACCTTATTATGCATATTCAGGAAAATAAATTATTTTTTTCAATTTTTAGAAATTTTAGTAAAAATTGGGTTTTAAGAGTATTTTTGGACAGAATTGGAAATTCTCGTAATGGCTTCATTGATGTCATACTTGCAGGACACCTAGGCACGAGCTGAGCACATATTTAGAAATATTGGGAACTAATAATGGACAAACACCTATTGGTTTGGTCAAACCGAGCTAAAACAGGCCTGGTCAATGCTGGTCAAACATGACATGTTTTTTAGGAATCCCTAGAAAATAGGACATAAATAGTATATTTTGGGATTTTTCTAGATTTGGTGTAACTAATTGGATGAGTTCGACCTAGATGGATGGGATTAGGATAAGAAATAAAATAAAAATAAAAAAATCAACACCAATCATAAATGACAAAATAAAATTTTCATTTTAATTCTATTACAAATGAAAAAAATAAAAAACAAAAATAAAAAAATAATAAAAAGAAAAAATTTGCCCCACATTCATTTATGATTAAACTGCTTGATGACATGCAATACTTTTAGTTGGGGGGTAATAAAAGTATGTTGATTGGATGCATATACTAATATCTAACAAGTGAAATGAGATTGGTGTTGTGTAGGTCAACAAGAAGCTTATGCAAAAAGCTTCAACATTACGATGCGGCACCCTTTTCATCCATGATTGGTGTAAATTTGAAAAATAATTAAATTGACATTTCATAAATTCTTGAAAATAAGATAATTTTTTTTTGAGTCACTTCATACAGGAATGATCGAAGGAGATGGCACACAAAGGCGACAATTTTTATGCAGGAATGGTGCTAATTTTTTCAGGGTTGAAGACGATCTAATGCAAAAGTGATTTTTCAAAATCACAATGAAACATGCATCATTGGATGCTTGAAAGACATAATTATTCACTGCACATATCATGACATTTGCCGCTAAACAAAAACCCTTTTTGCATCATGATTACTCACATTTTTACTTCCAAGCGCCTTAATCATCCCTATGTTGCAACCCATCTTCCATTTCCTTATCCTTCATGACTTCATACATGCCTATTTTTCTGAACAACATACTTCATTTCCTTCTTATTTTTCAGTTCATTTTTCCTTGTCAATAAAAATACCAAAGCTCTCTTTCCATGATTACATTGGCCTACCATATACACTTCTTGATTTTAAGATCTTTTCATCTATAGTCCTACCAATCATTTTTGTATAAAATCACGTTGACTGATGTGGGATTCCTTAAGGCCCACCTTTCAACAAGTCTCGACCCATCGACTTAAGCACCTTATCTGGAATAGAGACTAGATTCATCATTAGTACCTTGAGGCTTGTATGCCCTAATGACAGGTTCTCTCACCAACATTCATGGGAATACATCAATGTCCCTTGATCGTTGGATCTTGCAAGTGGCTTGACATCAGAACATTTATTCACGCTTCGCAAGATGTACTAGGGTACCTTGGCACTCATTGACATCAATGGTGATTTTGCCTCGCATTGGTTAATGACATCCATTAATGGTCGGTAATCCAATGACTTATTTTCATGCTCGACACTGACACAGTCATTCGCATGACTATAATTGTACCATCGAATTTTTGAAGTGGGTGAAGACTATATATTTTTCATGACTTTGTCAGCAGTTGTGACAACATTCCTTCAGCCATACAAGAGTATGACAGTTCCACTTTCAGACATCATCTTTAGATTCACACAACCAAGTAGTAGTATAGATTCCTTCACTTCATCTAGCAGCAGTATTTCAGATTCCTTCACTTCCTCCAGCAGCATGATATTCGTGCATGATCCAACACCACGATATTTTCCTAATCTGGCAGCATGACATATTCTCTTATGAAAATTAACATGACATTTTCCAGATCTAGAAGCACCAGCAGCTACATTTTGCATAGTTCATCAGCGTTTCGGGTAAGTGAAGGTATGTTATTTTCTAATTTTTAATCAAATAATTTCTTACATGTTGAAAATAAATGAACTTGGAAAATTCCCTCGCCATATTACATTATCTTTCACCTTTTCGTAAATATAACACATCTTCAGTTTGTGGGGGAATATTCATAACCGTTTCATTCCATTCATCACCTCACATATTATAGACCAACATGACTCTTCCAAACTACACTTTGTTGCAATTGATACATTAATATCTCTTTTGGCATGATTCAAAAATATGAGAAAAGGTTTTCTTATGAATATTAATGACTTATGATTTCCAGTACATGACTTATCATTTGCAGTACATGCATTAAAAAAGAGAAAAAAAATGAATGTTGTTAACACAAGAACCAACATTTGTTATATTCAAATTAGGGGAATTTTGAGGTCAAAAATGGGCCTCCTAAGGAAATAATAAAATAATAGCTAAACCAATAAAATAATATTTATGAATTTTCAATTCACTTTTTACACCACAATCAATGTAATCATAGTTAAATTTAGTTCAAAAGTTGTACCAAAATAAAATTAATAAAAAAATTGTATTGATGTGACTATAAATAAGAATGATATTTTCAAGAAAAAATCATTATCGTTGAACAACTAATGCATTTGTCCTTTGTACTTAAATAACTTAAAATAAAATATAAATATAAATTTATAAATTATTAATTATATTATGTGCTATTAATTAAAATTTATATTATTTAAATTGTATAATAACATGTAATTAATATACTATATAAAAATAATATAATATAATATAATAAATGTATAGGGATATGCATTGTTTCTTTCAAGAAATATGAAATGACAATAATATATTTTTATTCAAAAAGTGTGAAATGACATTTATTATGAGCACTTTACTTTGACTTTAAAAGTACTTAGAGCACTACCATGGTTAACCATGAGTTTTTATCCACCATTGAGAACGTGACAAGTAAGTACATTTAACTCAAGTAATGCCACCTCAACTATTAGGGATGATATCATTCCCTAAAATGTGATTGGTTCTCATAAAGTGAATTTTAATTGTACATTTCCTTTAGGAGGCCCATTTTAGACCTCAAAAGTCCCCTAATGATAAGACTTAGACAACAAGTAAGTGGTCGGGAAACCACTTACCATACCATTATTTGATGCTGTCAGGAGATATACTGCACTGGTTCCACATGTGGGATTATGACCCACCTCCATTCTTGCATATTTCCGTTTGCATGTACTTGGTTTTGATCCCATACATTGATGATGTGCTTATTCTTTTTATGGGAGTGATTGGATGGAGGATGGGAGGACTGTATATGCCCTATGGGAGAGAGATTCTCCATGTTCATTATGCTACATGTTTTGGGGAGAACATTGGGCAAACCATGTTTGTTTCATTGGATCTATTGCTTCCTTATGGGATGGATCATTTTCATCTCATGAGAACTTTGGAGGAGCACTTCATGGAGGGATGGATTGGGAGACACTTAGCTTATGAGGGAATATTATCACATGATAGTCTCACCAATGATGGAGGAGAAGAGTTGCAACACTCACCTTGTCAGTTGCTTGAGGACAAACAACATTTGGGAAGGGATGGTTGTAATATTCCCAATTAGCCATGACCTAGTTGGAATATTAAATTTTGTTTTGCTGCTTTGTTTTATGAATAAAAGGAAAATGGAGGTCCATAAGTCTCCTTAAAATGAATAAATAAATGCCAATGTGAAAAGAAAACATCTTGGCAGCTTAATTGAACACCCTTGGGTGTGAAAAGGGGTTGGAACATCTTGACTGGGTCAACTTTGACCAAATCAACAACATTGTCATGGAGTAGTGGCATTCAATGAAAGACAACACAGTTTTAGATGAAGATGCTTTGCATGGAAGTAGTGCCATTATGGGATGGGGCTTAGGGTTTGGAAGCTCACAAATTATATAAGGAAGAGGATGGTAGCCATACTCACTATGTATTGGTATATGATATTTCTGAATATGGTCTGTTTAGACATATAGCTTTCTTTGGTTGTTTAGGTAAGATTGCAAGTGTTGTTTAACACTGGGTGTTCCTGGTTGGGAATCCCACCTCTATCCTTGAGAGGCCTCTTGGTAGAGTATAGTAATACATTACACTATTAGGAATTTGGCCAAGACTTCAGCCTTAATGTACAACACAATTCTTGTTGAGGAACTCTATGTGTGTTGCAGGGAAGAAGTTGTGGAGGTTTGATTTGGAATATTTCTGAGCTAGATCTCATTGGAGGAAGGTCCCTTTCTCTTTGGAGGCTAGTAAAGAAGGCCCTGGAGCTTCATTGACACATTTGGCATCAGGCCATAGCATATTTATCCCCTACAACGCAATATCACTCTGGATCTGTGTTATTTTAGGGAGGAGTTGCAGGGGTTTCTGCAGTAGACGATTTGGGAGATGTTTTCTCAAGTGAAAGGGCCAACCTTTCATCTGTAGGATTCATTAGAGGAGAGCACATTCATCTTTGTATCAGCTTCAACCATTTACTCTTTAGACATTTGTTGCAACATACTTTCAGCCATAGGGTTGTAGCTTATATTGTATTATTGGGTGTTTTTCTCAGAGTCCCTTTTGGGTTCCTTTCTAGAGGTTGTTTAGCGCCCAGATCTATATTTTTGTAACTATTCTAGCATGTATCATCCCCACATATTTTTTGTTCTCATTTTCTGTAGCAGTGCTCTTAAAACTGCATTGTAGCAGTGGCTCCGGCATTTTGATATAGTAGCAACACCTGTTTTTGAGGGTTTTGTCCATTAGAGGCTTGTTCTATCTTGCTGTACATTTTATGGCCCATTTGTTATGCATATTTTTATGCTATTATTATTATTATAAGGCCTCCATATTGGCCTCTTGATTTTATATGATTTTTAACACTACTATTCCAGCATTTTGCACTATATTCCTGCTTTTTCCATTTGGGAATATTACACAAGGTGAGAGCTCCAATCCTCCAAAGGGAGATAAGACTCCAATAGGATATGTAGGTGATGGGGACAAGACTCCAAAGGAGAATGGAGGGAACGATGATAAACCGCCTTTGACTCCATCATTCTCTTCACCTCCATCCTCACCTCCATCTTCACCATCATCATATTCTATAACAACCCCTTCCAAAACACCTCCACATTCTCCAAAGGGACATGGTAAAACTCCATTATTGAAACTTAACAAAAAGTTTGATTTGCATATGTATAATGGAGAGGTAAATGCTAAGAGAATAGATAATTGGTTTCATCAACTTGAAGTGTATTGTAGGATACAAAGGATCAAGGATGATGAGACCAAGATTCAACTTACTTCAATAAGGTTAGAAAGTGCATCACTCATTTGGTGGGAAGCCAAAAATCAAGAGGACATAGGGAAACATGGTAAGTTCTTATCCTTTTCGAATGATTTTGTCACTGCATTGAGAAGAAAATTGTATCCATTAGCATACATGGAGAAAGCTATAATGGATTGGAGAAAATTTAGGCAAGGAAAGGGTCAAAGTGTGCAAATTTATTCCTAAGAGTTTTGAAGGAGAGCATTGATATTGGGTATATATTTTTCAAGTCAAGATACTTTTCTAAAATTCATTGGAGGTTTTCATATCTATTTGAGACACACTATTCTCATGTTTAACCCTACAAGTTTAGATGAATTTTGTGTACATGCCATACTTCTAGAAGCAAGAGGAAAACATGTTTCAGATGAAAAAAGTGAGAGTTCCTTTGAGTTTGGAGAAAAAGGAAAGGGTAAGTTCAAGGGAAAATGAAAGAAGAATGCTTCCATAAAGATTGAGAAAGAAAAAATTACATGCAAAAATTATTCAAAAGAGGGCCATGCTGAAGATCATTGTTGGAAAATTCATCAAGAGATGAGACCCAAAAAGTTTAAAAACAAGGAGAAGGAGAAGAAAACAACAATTACACAACATGATTTAGGTTCTGATTCCAAAGATGAAACAAATATCACAACCCTAGGTTTGAAAGGTAATGGAATTTAAAGTACTAGTTCTTTAAGTTGTTTCCATGATACTCAAGACAAAAAAACAAGAATTTAACTTTTCCGTATTATATTTATTTCAAAGCATACCAAGATAAAACCACTGTTTGATAGTGGTTCACAAGAAAATCTTATCTCCAAAGACATTGTAAAGAAGTTGAATTTAGAGACCATTTCTCATCCTAAACCTTATCCTTTAGGTTGGGTCTACGAGAATGAAAAATTTCAGGTGACAAGGAAGTGCATCCTTAAATTTGCAATCACTACAAACTTTCTTGATGAAGTTGAACTTAATGTAGTTTTTCTTGATATATGTGGTATAGTTTTGGGAAGCCCATATATTTATGATAGGAGAGCCATTTTTCAACTCAATGAGAACAAATATAATTTATTCAAGAATAGGATTGGGTACATTGTGAGAGCACATGGCAAGAAAATGAGTTCATCTCTTATGAATGATGGACAAATGAAGAGGATTGTTAATGTTAGTCAGAATTTTGCATTGTTAATGTTCAAGCATAAAGATGTTGAGAATGAAGCCTTTCAAGGATATGATTCAAATATGAAATATGATTTCATTGATGTTGCTAATCCAAGTGATAAGATTTTTCATGGGTCTTACATGTTGCCTCCTAAAAGAGATAAACAACATGAAGTGGATTTGCCGCTGGATGCATCATTGTTGAACATTGGTATGAAAAAGATGTCAATGTTAGAGAATGTAGGGGTCAAAGAGAAAATGCAAAAGTGATTGGAAAAAGAGGACATTGGTTCCAAAACTTCTTCTTGTGGGTTTCATAATGTGTTGGCTCTAAAAAAGGATGGTGCATGGTGATGGCAATCACATTTGGTCAAGAGTCGAGCCAAGTGAAAGGCTAGACATGGGAAGAATTGTCATGACGATAATTTTCATGGTGAGAAGAATTTGAAGTTGCATAAGTTTCCTTTGATTGAAGACCAAGGAGGTAATGTGCATAATCCTTCAAAGGTGTTTTTCATATTCTGGGAAATTGTAGCAATATGTCAATGTCGGGAGCAACATAAGGACTCCAAAATCAGGGAAAATGATGTATTTACATGAAAAGCTAAAAACAACAAATTCAAGCAAAGTTTAGTGGATTGATACAAGAAGGGTGAGGGATTTGTACCCTCCTATATTTGTTGGCTGATAGAGAGATTTTGGAGGTCCAAAATATTCCAATGGGGATGAATGATTGGGTGGATCAGTTTAATGCTCAAAATTAAAAATGCCCAGATTGGCTCAAAACCAACACCAAAGCGAAGATCTCGTCACCATGAATCCAACACAAATCATTTCACTCATGTTAGGATATTCTAACACATAGGAAATAGTTAAGAATAACTTAGTCTAGTGTAGAGTTAGGTAAAGTGTGTTTCTTTACAATGTACATTTGTAACTTATAATCTGACGGTCACGATTTGTAGTGATTCGAAGGTTATCTCTCACCTCGTTATTAACGACACTTGATCTATGGCTTAACACCCGATTGGTCCATGATCTATATTTAAAGAGCATGGAGGGTCATTTTTCCTATAACCGTTTATGAGATAAACATATGTAACTTTTCTTTTTATATTAATAAATTTCTTGAAGTGGTTGCGTTGGCTCAGGCCATGGACTGTTTCCATCTTTAAGGGTTTTAACCACATGATTATACTGGTGTAATGATTTATGATCTGTTTGTGAGTAGTGGCCTTTGGTTCTTGATCTACGGAACTTACCCTGTAAATTCCTACCTGGTATCAGAGCTATTTTGAGGGTTGTGTCTGTTGTTGATCAAAATCCGAAGCCGGTTTGACTGCATGAGAATTTCATTTTGTAGATCTACTATTTTTGAACATTTTTGGGTTTGGAAAACTACTTAGTTGTGTCCGATGCATCTGTTACAGTGAGGAACGCCTTAAGTTTCATGCGAAAAGGTTTCTGGCTGCCCAAGTTATGACAGTTTAGATCTAGAGGTATAAAGCATTTGTTTTGCAGTTATATTTGTTAATAGTTCTGTTTATTTCGGTTCGCTTTTTTATTTTTGGTTTTTAGTTTATATTTATTTTCCATATCTATACCCTATTCTCTGTGTATGCTCTTTGTTGTATGCTGCGTGCGATCTTGGCAAATCAGAAACAGGGAGACGAGATTTTTTTTGCTATGTATGCTCTTTCCCCGCGTCTTTGTGCGATCTCGGGAAATCAAAAATAGTGAAAAAAGTGATATTTGTTGGTAAGGCTAACCAAAAATATAAAATTCTGCCGTAAGGCTTTGCATTTCATTTTTTTTTTCTCAGATTTTGTGTTTTTTTGTGCAGGAAAGAGCATGCACACCGAAAAAAAAAAAAAAACTTCCTCCTTTCAAACAATAACGTGATCCTTTTAATATCTCACTTGGTGAGGGGTTAGTTTATGAGAATAGAGGTCTTGGGTTCAAGTCTTCTTCTCAAGCTTCTTTTGTAAAAAGTTTTTGTTCAAAGGGGCGGAATTTTTTTTTTAAAAAGCCACACTTCATCGTGTTCCCGTAACTATTCGGCATCTACAACTCTGATTTTTCAAAAGGCATAACTTCATCATCCAGAAGCTATTTTTCAAGCCGTTTTTTTTAAACAGCCTAATTTTTCAAGATATTTCCATTGGAGCAGTTAGTTTCAAATTTTCTCAACTTCAATTTAAGAAAAAAAAAATAGAAAGCGCATGCCCGATTATTCTTAACGACACCAATTATTTCCAATGGCTACCTCACATGGTAGATATACTTAGAAGTAAAAGGCTTTATAGAATAGCCACCGAACAAGAAACTAAACCTTATGTTGATGATAAAGTTGCTAAATGGGAAAATAAACAAGATCAAGCAAGAGGGTTGATAGGAATGTCCATTGCTCAAGATCTTCAATTCATATCCTTGACATTGACACCCCTGATGAAGCCCTGGAAAAGCTAAAAACTGTTTTTGGCATTCAAAATCAAATCAGGGCCCACCAGCTTGAAAATGAGTTGCTTACTTTGGACCCCAATAATTTCTCCTCCATTGAAGATTTTTTGTCCAAATTTAAGACCATTCGAATTCTTTTAGAAGGTTGTAAGATAAAAAAGGAAGATAGTAGCCTCATTTATTGCATTATTTCTAAGCTTGGCCTTGCATACCCTGTATTTGTTTGTGCCTTCCATTCCACTAGTGAAGCTATCATTTCTTCAGGAATCACCTACAAGAACCCCTCTTTTGATGCCTTTTGCGATTCTTTGATAAGAGAACAAGAAAAACTCTTACACCTTGGTCTTATCACTTTTGGAAATGCTTCTAAGAAAGCCTTAGTAGCCCAACAACAATCATATCAGAAGAATCCGAAGAAGTAGTATCCTAAAAATTATGGTCCAAAACAAAACAAGGGTCCTAAGCAATTTTAGCCGCAAACTGAAAAAGAAACTCACCAAAATGATAAGGCATATAAAAACAAAGGAAAGAAGATAGATAGACATTGCAACTTTTGCAATCATGATGGCCATATAGAGTAAAAATGTTTTAAGAAGATGGAAGCCTTAGAAGCAGCAATGAAGAAGCAAAACATCAATTTGGAGCACTCTTCACCTTCATCTTCAGGAATGGCACTTTCTGCTTGTGGTTTTCAAGAATCAAGATCTAGTTATGCATTAAATGTATCTTCCTCTTCTCATTCTCATGAGTGGCTCATTGATTCTGGAGCTTCTTATCACATGGCCAAAAATAAAGCCATGTTTTCTTCTTTAAATGATTGTAACACCAAACATATTTATGTTGGTGATGATAGATCTCTTAGTGTTGTAGGATCTGGAAACATTCATATTGATAACGGTCAGTTTAATGATGTACTATGTGTTCCTACCTTGTGATGCAACCTTCTCTCTATTTATTAGATAACTCATTCAGGTGAATGGAAAATAGTAGAATTTTCACCTCATGATGTTGTAATCAAGGACCTCAAAGATCCTAAACATATTTTAGCTACTAGCATTGCTGATGATTCCACAAGGTTGTATAAGTTTGACAACTTTGGGTCATCATGTCTTCCCTCCGTTTTTGTTGCTGACAATGATGAAGTGAGAAAACTTTGGCATGAGCGATTTGGTCACTTAAACTATCTCTCTCTTCAAACTCTATGTAAGGAAAAGATGGTGATGGGTCTTCCTATGGTATCTTTCCGAGATGGTGTTTACTCCGGATGTGTACTCAGAAAACATCATCGGGATAGTTTTGACAAATGTGCCTCTCGGCATGCTTCATCCCCTTTGCAGCTTGTGTACAGTGATTTATGTGGTCCACTTCCTGTTGTTTCTTTCTCTGGTTGCAAGTACTTCTTAACTTTCATTGATGATTTTTCTAGACGCACTTGGGTATACTTCTTAAAACTTAAGAGTGAAGTTCTTAACATGTTCTTGGCCTTTAAGGCCTTTTTTGAGAAACAATATGGAGATCAAATTCTTAAGTTAAGATTAGACAATGGAGGAGAATATGTTAACAACAAATTATCAAATTCTGCACTGAGCATGGCATTGAATTGCAACATACTGTTCCATATACTCCACAACAAAATGGTGTAGCTGAATAGAAGAATCACACCTTAAAAGAAATGGCTAATTTTATTCTTCAATCTAAAGGACTTGGTCTCAATTTCTGAGCAGAAGCCATTAACTATGCAAATTACATAGTAAATCGCACTCCTACTAAGGTTTTAAAGAATATAACTCTAGAAGAAGCTTGGAGCTCAATCAAACCAGCTGTAAGTCACTTTTGTGTTTTTGGAAGTGATGCTTGGGCCCATATTCCAGATGAGAAACATAAATCCTTAGAACCTATGACTGAAAAATGCATTTTTATTTTGAAGATGTCAAAGGATATAGATTTCTTCAACCAAAATCCAAAAATATAATGGGTGTGCCACCTTTGGCCTACGAGCCTAATTCAGCATATGTGCCACCTCTCTCTCTCTCTCTTCTATTTTTAATAGCATTCCTTCTATTTCAGATGATGACAGCAAGGATGCCAATCCTCCTCCACCTCTTGAAATTGTTCCTTATACTCCACCACTTCCAATATGGGTCCTCTCTACTTGGGATGCATCAGGTTCTCTTGCAGGTGACCCTGCCGATCGACGACGTACATGTTCTCAGTTTGAAAGAGCTTCTTCCTTATTGGCTCAGGTTCCAGAAAAAATTAATACAGAAACCTTTGAGGGAGCCTCCAGTCATCTAGATTGGGATGAAGCTATGAATTAAGAGTATTGTTCCTTATTAGCAAATGATACTTGGGATATTTTTCCTCTTCCAAAAGGAATAAAACTTGTGAGATGTAGATGGGTTTACAAAACCAAGTTTGGACTAGATGGAAAAGTGGACAGACATAAAGCTCATCTTGTTGCTAAAGGATTTTCACAAGTTGAAGGCATTGACTATACTGAAACCTTCTCCCCTATTGCCAAAATGAATTCTACCCACCTTGTTCTTTCCCTTGCTACCTCCTTTAAATGGGAAGTCCATCAGATGGATGTTAAATCTGCCTTCTTGTAGGTTTTGACCCTGTACATAAATTATATACAAACGAATCTTAAAACAGAAAATAAAAAATAGTGAGAGCATAAAACATAAAATAGATAAACACAGAGATTTTCCCCTGGATCCCAAATCAGGATGACTAGCTTGATTTTGCATTATATTACTTTTAGTGTTACAACACATATATATACATGCCGAAGCATACATAAACCCCAATCCATTAACCCTGTATTAGAACATAGTTGTATTTCCCTTGACAAGATCTACAAAATACTAGGGGCTGAAAACCATCGTACCCCAAAACCATGTGCAAACCCATGCAAAAAACCATGGGCAGATCTACCTACCAGAAAATAATGACCAAATTTTTTTTCTGAGGCACTGTCGCAGACCCCGACAAGGGGGGCTACTGCCCCCCCTGTGACCTCCCAAACATTGCGCCCAACGCAACGTACAAGGGGGGCTATCGCCCCCCCTGTGACCTCCCAAACATTGCGCCCAACGCAATGTACAAGGGGGGATATCGCCCCCCCTGTGACCCCCTTGCGCGTAATTAGTCATGGAAAGAATATAACACATACCCAACATTCTCCCACTTGTTGTTTTCTTTCCACAGGGGGCCACAAGAGAGCTTAGTCATTAGCCCAGTTCTGCAACACCCATTGTTTCTCTACACCAAGAGAACTTTTGAGTGCTTACAAACTTCGTTAATGCATCTGCAACATTCTTCAAAGTGTCCACCTTTACCGGCAACACACTTTTAGCCTCAACCATATCTCTCACAAAGTGATATTGAAATCAATGTGCTTTGTCTTTGAATGATAAGTAGGGTTCTTAGCCAAGAAAATTGCACTTTGGCTATCACAATCTATCCTTATAGCTTGCTGCACCAACCCCATACTTGAACAAAATCTTTGCAACCAAACTGCTTCCTTGCTTGCATGAGTGGCTGCTATGTATTCAACCTCTGTAGTTGAAAGAGCCACTACAAATTGTCTTTTACTCATCCAACTGACTACACCTCCAAATAGGCTAAACAAATACCCACTTGTAGATCTTCTTTGGTCCAGATCTCCAGCCCAGTCTGCATCAACAAAACCACGAATTTCCAACACTCTTTCCAATCCTAGTCTTCCCTGGTAGCACAAGCCATAATCACTAGCGCCACGTAAATATCTGAAAGCCCGCTTCACTGCTATCCAATTCTCTTTCCTTGGGTTTGACATAAACCTGCTCAATACTCCCACTGCATGTGCAATGTCTGGTCTAGTACAGACCATTGTATACATCACGCTACCCGTTGCACTTGCATATGGAACACGAGACATATCCTCCTCTTCTTCTTGTGTCATGGGACACTGTTTAGCAGACAACTTTATACCTACAAGAATCGGAACATTCACCGGTTTACTATCCTGCATATTGAACCTCTGAAATATAGTCTCGACATACTTCCTCTGGTTTAACCAGAGCTTCCTCTTTGCCCGATCTCTCTTAATTTCCATGCCCAAAATATAGTTTGCAGCACCAAGATCCTTCATGTCGAATTTGGAGAACAATTGGGTCTTCAAATCTTGGATAATTTCTTTGTCATTTCCAATCAACAATATATCATCCACATACAAGCCCAAATAAATAACATGATCACTAATTAATTTAAAATAAACACAGTGATCCTCCTTTCTTCCGGTGAAGCCAAGTCCCTGTATGTGGGTATCAAATTTCTGATACCACATCCTTGGTGACTGTTTTAACCATACAGAGACTTCTTTAACCTACATACTAGTTCTTTTTTCCCCTTCACCATAAAGCCTTCACGTTGTTTCATGTAGATCTCCTCTTCCAGATCCCCATGAAGAAATGTTGTCTTCACATCCATCTATTCTACCTCAAAATAAAATGCAACAACAACAAATAAAAGTAATCTAATAGAAGTAACTTTGGCAACAAGAGAAAAAATGTCACCAAAATCAATTCCTGGCACCCGGGAATAACCTTTTGCTACCAACCAAGCTTTGTATTTATCTACCTTTCCTTCTACATTCATCTTCTTCTTAAACACCCATTTTCTCCCGATGGGCTTCCTTCCAACAAGCAACTCCACCAGATCCCATGCCTCATTTTTATGCAAGGATGCCATTTCATCAACCATGGCCTCCTTCTAGATTTTTCCATCCTCTGAATCTACTGCCTCCATGACAGTTCTGGGATCATCGTCAATTATAGTTAAAGAAAAAATTTAACATAAAGCAGATGGACTATACCTTTCTGGTTGATTTCTTTCCCGAGCTAATCTTCTCACAGCTGGAGTTTGTGGCTCTTCCTCTTCTGAGTCTTCTTATGTTGTAGAGTCTGATTCATCCTCCTTTAGCTCAAACTTTTTCTTCTCAGGTTCCTTTGGTAGGAATTCATGTTTAACAACATCTTTCACCTCTCTAAACACCACATCTTGACTGTAAACAACCTTCCTTATTTCTGGGTTCCAAAGCTTGTAACCCTTTAAACCATCCTTATACCCAATAAAGATGCACCTTTCAGATTTATTATCCCACCTGGTCCTTTTCTCCTTTGGAACATGTACATATGCATCACATCCATGTACCCTCAGATGTGAAAGAGAGGGTTTCCTACCAGTCCATACCTCATGTGGAGTCTTATCCTCCAACGCTGATGAAGGTTATCTGTTAACCAGGTAACATGCAGTCTCCACTGCCTCTGCCCATAATTCTTGTCCTAACCTGGTACCACTGAGCATGATTCTTGCCTTTTCCATCAGCGTTCTGTTCATTCTTTTTGCAACTCTGTTTTTCTAAGGTGTGTATGGAGTAGTCTTCTGCCGTGCTATACCACACTTCTTATTGAACTCTTCAAATTCCTTCTTACAGAACTCCCCACCATTATCTGTCCTCAGCACCTTTATCTTCTTCTTTGTCTGGTTTTCCAGCAGAGCCTTAAATTCTTTAAATCTGTCAAAGACTTCAGATTTCTTCCTCAAGAAATACATCCATGTATTCCTTGAGAATTCATCTATGAATGAAACATAGTACATAGACTTACCCAGTGATGGAAGTGACATAGGTCCAAACACATCACTATGCACAAGCTCTAATATCTTGTTCGCCCTCTTAGCACCAGAAGGAAAAGTCACCCGATTCTGCTTCCCATATACACAATGTTCACAGAAATCGAAATCCAGAGAAATATTAGACATAACTTCTACCATACCATTTCCATGCAGTATATGAAGGCCCTTCTTTCCAATATGTCCAAGCCTTTGATGCCATAGCATGGTATTTTCTCCAGAGACCACTAGGCTTTTCGCTCCACTTTCAGGAACCATAGAAATGTTGCACCCAGCAATAACAATGCTACCTTGAAGCTTGTACAGAGTTCCAATCCGAACTCCTCGCATTAATACCAGTGCTCCTCGAACCATCTTACAGGTATCTTTCTCGAACACTGTTTTTACACCTGCATCATCCATCTTGCTTACAAAAATCAGATTTCTGGCCAATACAAGAATGTGCAGAACACCAGGAAGTGTTCTAATCCTTCCACCTTGTAGATTCAGCTTGAATTTTCCATGTCTGATGATTCTAGCCTTCCTATCATCACCTAAGAAGACATCATCGCTATCATATTTCTCATACTCACAGAACCACTCCCTATGGGGAGTGAAGTGAAAGGATGCACCCGAGTCAATCAACCATGACTCATGATCTACATGTGTATTTGAAGAAAAATCCAAATACACATCCCAACCTTCATCCGAGGTGGTTTTTTCCTCTGCAGACGGAGCATAATCAGATCCCTTTCCTTTCTCAGGAGCTTTAGATCTGCAGTCCTTTTTGTAGTGCCCTTCTTTTCCACATTTCCAGCACACCTTTACAAACTTTCCAGAAGATTTAGATCTCCCACTCGAAACCTTATTCTTGTTTCTGTTCTAGGACCTTCCTTGTACAGATAAGGCATCTCCATTCTGACCCTCCATATTTCTTCGTTTCATTTCCTCCGACAGCAAGGCTGAAACAATGTCATAAAAATTCAAGGTAGTTGTATTGCTACCTATTGCAATAACTAGACTGTCCTGTTAGCTTCCTATATCAATAGGTTTCATCTTTCATGATTGTCTTGATGGAAGTGTGGAATATGTTCAAACCTTCTTTCTTGAGCAAAGGTGTTCCATATTCGCTTCCTATATCAATAGGTTTCATCTTTCATGATTGTCTTGATGGAAGTGTGGAATATGTTCAAACCTTCTTTCTTGAGCAAAGGTGTTCCATATTCTTAAAAAACCAAAAAAAATCAAAAAATTTAGAAAATGTAAAGAGGGTATACCCTAAAAGAAAAATCAAAGGGTAAAAAGAATAAACCGGGGCTAAAAAGAAGTAAAAGAAATGAACCCCAAGCAAAAAGAAAGGCCAAGGAAAGTGTGCAAGTCTAAATGCCACTACTTTTTTCATCTGTTGTAATAAAACAATTGTGTGCAGCTTGTGAAATTTTGCCACAATTCATGAATAAGTCAAACTGTTTAAACTTGGCTTAGTCATATTTCAAATTTCATGTTATAGATTAGAGAATAAATATCTAGCCAAACAGTTTAATCTTGGCAGATAAGTAGTTAGGTAGAGTGAATAAAAGGTGCTCAACAGTTTAATCTGAGCCCCTGGATGTAATAAGGGTAGAATTAGATAGATTTGCCTTGTAAAAAAGAAAAATATTGATAAGGGTTTGCAAGTCTAAATGCACCCTAATAAAGAAGACAAAATGGTAGTGTTAAGTAGATAGGGTAGGTAGATGGTGCTGCAAAGTGTTATCTGATGAATGGTGCTGCTACATGTTAGTTAATCATTTACTTTCATCAAAAGTACTGAAGCAGGAAATACACTGGAAAATCACAGCAAGCAAAGTCAAATTCATTAACCTCCCCCCATCATTTTTCCCCCTCAAGAGTTTTACTAATTTCCCCAAAAGTACTAAGGTAATTGGAGATCAAAGGGGCTCAAGGCATTTCCTTGACTTCTGGAGGGACCGGACCCTCGGCCTAATGATCAAAAAGACCTAAGCACTTGAAATAATCCATCATTGTTATCTTCCATCTTTAACTTTTTCCTAAGTAAAATCCTATTTTACTTAGGAAACTGAGGCAACATTCCATAAAATTCCTCAAGACAACTTGTTATTCTAAGCTTTAAGTGTTGAAGATAAAATGTGCAATTTACTTCATAAGTTTTCACTTTCTTAGATGTACAAAGATGTTTTGATTTTCCTTGTCCTTTTCATATTAACATTTAACTCTATTATATTAAATCCCTAGTGGAATCCCTTTTCCTAAGTATATAACTCCCCTTTCTAATAAATATCCCCAAAAACCCTCTTATTATAATGTTTTACCAAAGTATATATTCCCGCACATTTTAAAATAAATATTCCGCTTTATAAAGCCCTTTGGTTAAAACTATAGCCTTATATATAATCCCCGCCCTATGGTGAATTAGTTGTGTTTTAATTAATTCATCGTATAATAAAATATATGTAAAAAAGCGTTAGACACGTAATATATGTGTTTAACACCAAAAACAAAGAATAAAATGCGACGGAGTCCTGTGCCCTAGTGTTCCGTCCAAGTAGCATTCCACCTGGCCAAACTACCGCCGCAAACCAATTTCATAATCCCATGGGGTTAATTGATCATTTGGACTAATTAACAACCATTCCCGCCTATTAACTTCTCCCCGGGGTAATTAGATTACACGTTAAAACCTGTTTAAAACCCCGAAGGGCCCACCTTTGAAGTCGCACAAGTTCCCATCCCTTTCAACCGTCGGATCATCCCTCCGTTGATCAACGGTCCTGATCAATCCCGCTGCCCATCCCGTGTGAGTTATTTAGCCAGCGGGGAGTGGGCGGTTTTTGACTATTCAACATTCCACGTGGCAAGCGTCCTGTGGAATCGCTGCCATTGCGACTTTTACCGCCTCGTCCATAAGCTGCAAGTGCTTACCGCTTACCGCTTACCGCATACCGCCGGTCCCACTCCCTTACGTCACCCCGTACGCCAAAATGACGTCATCACCTCGAAAACGACAAACACCCTTTTGACTTGTAAATAAGCCATTTTTCGCGTTTTTTCAGTTATTTTTAGTTTCCGAAAGAGACTAAGCTCCCGCTGCAATTTTCAATTTTCACTGCAAATACACCAAATTACTCCGAAATTCCGCTGCGCCAGTATTGAAGAACGTCCCCGCAATTGTTCATTACCTGTTGAAGAACCAGTTTCCATTAAAAAACAGGTATTTATCATTCCGCGCCCCAACTGCAAGTTAAGCTTAGTTTCCTGTGTTTTTCCTCTGAAAAAGTGGTTAAAAATCCTCTCTGAGTCCTCATTGAAGATTTAAAACCTGTGAATTTGCTTCCCAAACCTGCGAATTGTTCCAATTTCCTCTTTTGTCAGATATCCCACCCGGTCTGCAAGAAAAAACGAAAACCTCCATTTTGAATCCACAAGAACCAAAATGGAGGTCCCGACAGCTCTAAATATCACTCCATTGAATGCTCCTCACCGAGATTTGGACTACTTGCCTCTCATAGATGAAGATTTCCAAATAAAAGACCTGCCTTTCGATGAAAGTCCCCGTTTGAGTTTCTGTCGCTGCAGAGACGAATACTCAAAGGGGCAAGATCTTATAGGGTTGTGGGAATCCAATCTCCCAAGGTATTTCATTCCTACAGTTCCCGTTTTCCCTGAAATCATTCATTATTGTCATGCAAATTATGATCCCATACAAAGAGCTGTATTAGCTCCTGATCAAAGTGTTTTGTTTCCCATCACACCTCAGGCTATCAATGCCATGTTACACTTTGAGCCAGATCAAGAATTAGCACCATTATCCATGGAAGGATTGATTGAGAAAACCAGACAATTAACCCCAGAAAAGTTAAAATCCATGTGTCAATATTTCATGTTACCTGAGCATCAACCAAAAGGGTCTCCCCCCTATGGTTTTTACTATTTCAATACATTGGGAAAGCTCATTGTAAATATAATATCTTTTGTCTTAGGATTCAATACCAGTGAATATGTGGATGAGATAACTTTGGCTTTGCTATCCATTTTTACTCCTGGCAGCCTCCTGAGATTAAGTATGATTATGCTTCCTTCATTGCCAACAAAATCCATGATCAATTTTTAAGGCTAGATATTGAAAAGGTTTTTAAGTACTCCTCGGTTATCTATCATCTCATGATCTTTTATCAGTCAGACAGATTCCCTTTCCCTGTTCAGAAACTTGATGCTAAACGTAATCCCAGGCTTGTTATTCTTTGGTCCCCCATCATTCATTTGTCCTCTGATTCTCCCTACTCTTATTCAGAATTCATTGATCAGTTTGTACATCCTGCTACAACCTTGTTAACAGGAGTTTCTCCCCCCAGGCTTAGTACTGCGATAAGAAAGACCCTGCAATTGTCAAAAGGTTACAAAGTTGGGGATTGGTACTTGTACCAAAACCATACAGTTATCAGGATTTATGGACGTGAATTACATCCATTCAAGTTACCCAGATATGTACCCATGAGAATTTTTGCTGCTAGAATCCTTTTGCAGATGTGATGAATAACTCGTATGTAATCCATTTCCTCGCAATGTAAAGAAGAAAGCACAAGCTAAGGATCAAAAGCCGCTAGACCTTTCATTCCGTAATTCTAGAGAAGTCGAGAGAGATGCGTAACTTATATTAGAGGAAAAAGTTCCGTACATCTTTCCGTTGGGTCCCTTATGACCCCTTTCTGGGTTTCATTTGTGAAAGAAGGTTAAAAAATAAGTCATCTCCTTATGTCCATCACAGGATTCCTGATTTAGAACAGTATGCAAATCAAGATGAATGGGTTAAAGGAACACTTGTGGAAGAGGAAAGTGGAGCTGACAAATTGAATAAACTTATGAAAGATGTTGAGAAGAATTTTGACCTAGAAACATATGATCAAATGCAGGTACCACATCAGTACATCTTCTAGTTCAAGATTTACTCTACAAAGAAGCTTACACAGAAGACAACATCGCAGTGGAAAAGCAGAGCCCAAGGGTAAAGGAAAAGAACCTATAGTTCAGGTCATTGAAACCCTGGTCATGGCAGAAAAATCACAGAGTTCCAAAGCACCAGAACAATCTAAGGCTTCTCAAACACCAGCAAAGCAAATCCAAGTTCCAGAGATGCAAACTCCACTGAATGTGGAAATAGGGAAAAAGAGGCCAGCTCCAGATACCACACCTTCAAAAGGAGCCCCACAAGTTTATCAAGCCAAAAAACACAAGTCTGATCCACCTCCAGATGTAGAGATTATAGATGAGGTATTTGATGATGGTAGGGAGGATAGTCAGCAAACAGGTACAGCAAGTGAAACAAACATAAACCAGAAAGGGATACAAAAGCAGTTGAGCACCGAAGTATCTTCTTTCAGACCACCAAAGACAGATACTGGAGACATTAAGAAAACCTTCATTAATATCAAAACAAAGAATGAACCATTGAAGATGAAGGTATACGATCAGTATATGAAGATGGCTCCTCACAATCAGCAAAGGTTGATGTCAGCATTTGATCTTTCACAAGGTAAAATGCAAATGAGCCACTTCAAAACTAAGGTGCCAAAGCCAACTTCAGCAACAGATTACATCAGAACAAATTTTGAAGTGTTAGCAAAGGATATCCATCCCTTGGATCAGATAGAGCTTCATAGACAAACAGGGGAAATGGTTTATTCTAATCTCACCAACAAAGCCATGGCAGCTTTAACACTACAAGATTCCTTGAATAATACTACTGCAACATCGAAGATTGAAAGGGCCTCCTCACAGGCCAAGGACAATAGAATAAAGTCTCTAGAAGAGATCATCATTGGTTTGGGTCACAATCCCAAAGACACTAAAGGTATTGAGGCACTGATAAAAAAGAAAGAGGATGATATAGCTGCACTGAGAAAACAGCTGAAAATACCAGCCTCAAGGCACCCACAAACACAGGAAGTAATAAAAGGAAATTCACAAGAAGAAATGATGGAGTTGCTCTTGAATTTGACAGAGCGACTAAATGAAACAGAGAAGGAGTTGGAAAAAGCATTGCAGGAACAGGAAAATATCAAGAAGACTTCAACAACAGGTACTACAACTACAGGACAGCAGGAACAACCATCTCAGGTGAACATTTCTAATTTGAATTCTGAGGATTTAATTAAACAGATGGAGAGTTTGCAGCTAAAGGTCACAGAGCTCCAAGAAACAAAATTACAATTAACAAAATTGGAGGGAAAATATGACACATCCAAAAAGACAGCTGCTGACAACCTCAGAGAAATAAAAAGATTGGAGAAATTGGTTGAGGCTTTGCAAAAATATCTTTCACTGGAAAAGCCTCTGAACGAAATAAATGATATTCTTTGGGACAACATCATTAACTTAATAAGAGATATTTGGCCTTCCATCCAAGCTATTTTTGAGCAGAATGAGTTAGTCAAGATAGCACAAGAGGAAATAAACAAAACTAGACATGAATTAAGAGGCAAGCCGGAGCAGGCCCAGCGGCTCATTCAGTTTTTGAATTCCAGAACAAAACAACAGCTAGCATTGTTAGGAATTGATGACAGAACAGGTGCAGTTTTGGAAGCAAAGAGAGTTTTCACCAAAAGGACTTTCATGCAAAATCTAGAAAGAAAGTGTACAGACATTTTAGTTGATATCAACGTTTTCAGAGAAAAGTTTCAAGCTCTGCTGGACAGTGAATTGCCAAGTCCCATGCTCACAGAGGATCAAATAGTAGACTTGGAAACCTATGAGAAAAGAATAAAAGCTCATGCTAAAAATACAGCTATAGGTTCTACTAGCTCATCAGAACCTGCATTACCTATAGGTTCTACTAGCTCATCAGAACCTGCATTACCAACTGGGAAAAGTATCTATGAAAAAGTGAGGAATCTATTTCATCTGGAGCATGAATTAAAGTATCTATTTCCAAACGAGCCCACTTTTTATAAACTTACTGAAGCAGATGAAACTTTAAGGAAACTCAGAAGAACAATGATACCAGATGATCAGTGGTGGAAGGAAATGCTGGAAATTTTGTAAAAAATGTTTTCAGGATAAAAGTTTATCTTTACTATTGAGTAAATGGTAAAAAACAGAAATGCAGATGAAAGAGTATCAGATGAAAGGTCAAAGAGTATCCGTGAGAAGAAAGAGTATTCAACAAGTCAAAGGAATACGCAAAGGACAGCACATAGCCCTATTTTGAGCACTTATCCTTAGCACGTCCATGAAGAAAGGAACAGCACATCAGCCGTTATTCATTATTCTATTTACGAGACCATGTGTCTCTTGTTTGTTTGTAAATATGCTTTAAATCAGCCTGAATTATTGGCTATGATAGAGTAAGATTCTTAGGATTATTTTTGTATAAATAAGCCCTCAAAGAGAGTTTTGAAGGGTGGATTCTATTACTCTGCTGTAACATTGAGGTTTTCGGTATAAAAAGCTTTTGGACAAATTTACTTGTGGCTTACTGGATGACGTTTTGAAGCACTGGACTTGTTGCAGGATTCATGTGTTGGACTTCAGTTCAATAAGTTTTCCAACCCTTGTGTTTAAATTTTATATTAGCTTATGCTATCATCATATCCGTTTCTGAATAGTTTACATAAAGGATTGAAACAGAATTTGCTTAAATGTACTCGTTTTCAAATGTGATTATTCTTTTATGTTTTCTTCTCGGATTAGTTATAAGCATGTGAATTCTTAATTGCTCATGTTGTTTCGTTGATTTACTATGGTTTATCATCGTAACAAAGATATTTAATCCTTCATTGCTCTTTGCTTGTATTCATTTCCCTTCTTCCTCTTGAATATGGTGAAAGATTCTTAGTTGCCTTTCATCCCTTCAAGACTATCCATCCACTTTAAATTTTAAGGATTGTTCTCTGTCTAGCTATCTTGCCCTGTAATACCATCTTGTGTTCAGAAAAGAAATCCAGTAAAGCCATCCTTAGACTCCATAGCCAAATGGACTGAAAGCCCTCAACCTTGCCCTTAGTTTGTGGATTCCACCAATTTCCCAAAACAAACTTTGAATCTATAACTAGCCTAAAATCATTCAAAAACAAAGATAAATCATAAAGAGAGAGCCCTCTCTGGATGCAGATTGGCTAGATTCTGCATCTGAAAGGTTGGTTTGTGGTTACCTCGGGTATACTTTCCTCTTACACAACTTCTAGGAAAACCTGAGTGATAACATAGTGGCGACCATACTGGGGACCTGAATCATTTTATTGATACTATTGTTTGATTTATAATCTACAGACAGAGTCTGAATATCAGCCAGGAAGCCTCTGAAATTGCTTTTTCTATGCAATTGCAAAAGTAAATAAATGTTGTTTCAGTCTATCTCTGATTTAGCTTATAAGTTGAATCTTAGTTTCAAATTTTTCAATCAGATTCTCTAGTTTAAACAGATCTTTGAGGAAATCTTAATCACATATCATTATTTCTTAAAGAATTTGTAGAAGTTGTATTTATTTTTTCAAGTAAAACCCAAAATTCAAAAACACATATTCTAAGAAAACTGGCTTCAGAAAGGATTCGACATACTAGGTCAAACCCTGACCCAAATCCACCACCAATTTTTGAAAATCCAAACCTGATCCCTAGGATTCTTAGAAGACAAGGAAGTCAAGAAAGTTCTGAAAGAGGAAGTCAGGAAAGTACAGGTAGTTCTAGACCACTTTCTAGATCTGTATCTTGTCCTGTTAAAATTATTTATATTGATGACATTCCTTTTGATGCACGATTTGAAACATCTTTGTTTGTAAATTTTTCTGAGACTGAATTATCTAGATTAATTCCAGATCCTTTGTTCTTTGAAGATTTGCAATACAGATTTGTTTCACACCATCTTGACAGAGAATTTCATAACTCCATTCAATCTGAGCAAGCCTTTGAAGAAAGCTCAAACATTTCTGTAATAACTGAAGCATCTCCGAGTTCAGCCACTTTTCAAACACCTGTTAGACCTCCATCTCCTCCTACTAGACCTGCAACTCTTGTCAATCCACTTTATCTTCCAATGGCCAATCGATATGCCCCTTTAATATTACCAGCCAACCCTCCAGCTTTACCACCAGACTACCAAAGTAAGATCACACCTTTTGACGGATCAGGTACCTACACAGCTCAACAACACACCAAAAGGATGACAGATTACTTTGAGTTTTATGAGATTGATACCGATGATATCCGTATGAGAATTTTCGTACAAAGTCTTACTGGAGAAGTTAGAACTTGGTTTAGGGCTCTCGCCCCGAACAGTATTGCTGACCTAGAAGCTTTGTATAGGGCATTTTTGAACAGATGGGAGAAAAAGAAGGATCCTCTCCAGATCCTATCAGACTTTGAAAAATTAAGAAGAAGACCAAATGAAACCGTACAAGATTACATCATAAGATTCAATGAATCATATCATGCAGTTCCTCTGAACCTAAGACCCCCACCTAATAACGTGTTGGTCAAATTTCCAGACGGTTTTGACTCTGAAATAGCTTATTCTCTTAGGGAAAGAGCTCCACAAACACTAGAGGAAATGCAAAGCATAGTGGTGAGCGTAGAAGCAAATCTGATAGAAAAACGAGCCAGAGATAGGGCAGAGAGAAGAATGCCTATGAAGGAAGAACCTTCAGCTTTTGAAAAGAAGCTGGATGTAATCATTAAACGTATGGAAATATTAGGTGATAGAGTGGAAACCATTGAAAGAAAGTCTGCTACTGATAACCAGAATGTTGCAAGAAACCCAAACTTTAGGAGGAATCTGAACCAAAATATTGGAAAGAATGTCCCTGATCAAAACATTACACCACCTTTCCAAGAAAACTTTGTTGAAGGTTCAACCTCAGAAGAACCTACAGAAGATGTAGAAATAAACAATGTCAATGAGGACAAAGATGAACCAGAAATCTTCCTATCTCAGGATGATCAAGAGAATCATATCCTTGAAACATTCCACACTCATTCAGGTGAGACTTTTGATTTCAAAGAAGGCTATGACACAGCAATCTACGAGGTTCATAAGCAGTACAACTTGAGAAGTAGACGGATAGATGTACCAGAGAAAAATAAACAAAAAACCACAAAGCAAAATGTCAAAGGAAAACAAAACATTCCCCCTGCACAAAATACTTCCCCTGTACAAAACATTCCCCAAATACAAATTTTGCCTAGGATAACTCCTAGTTTTTCAAATCCAATAATTGAAGATGTCTCTGACAACCAACCAATTGACAAACAGCAATCCAATACATCTCCTCAAGTAGGAATTGTAGAAGAAACAGTAGAAGTTAGTCCTGAAACATCTTCAAAGCAAAACTTCATTCATGAAAAAGAGAAAAACATTGAAGATCCAGTAAACAGAGAAAATCCAACTGTGCAAAACACTAAAGCTCAAACAGAAAAACCCTTTAATCTAGAAGCCGAAATAGGCAAACTCAAGATAGCTGTTCCTTTATCAGAATTGGCTAAACATGATGTCTATAGGAATCAGATTTCCAAGTCTTTAAACATTAACATTACTGGATTAGATGATTCAGTAAATATTCTTGATGATCAACCCAAACTTCTTTTTGTCCCTGAGGTTAATGGCAAACCAGAAAGTGGAGGAACTCCTCCATTTTATGTAAGCCTGAATGTTCACGACAAGATACTCCATAATGCAATGCTTGATTCTGGAGCATCTCACAATTTGATGCCGAAAGCAGTAATGGAAAGATTGAATCTAGATATTACCAAACCGTACAAAGATTTGTTTTCATTTGATTCCAGTCAGGTAAAATGTTTAGGTTTAATTAAAGATCCGTGTGTCACTTTGGTTAAATACCCTGCTAAGTCTGTTTTAATGGACATAGTAGTGGCTGATATTCCACCTAAATATGGTATGTTATTGTCTAGGTCTTGGGGTGCTAAACTTGGAGGATCTATTCAATTAGACATGTCTTATGCAACTATTTCAGTATTTGGTCAGCCTAAAAGATTATATCGAGAAACTTTGATGAAGTACTTAGTGAGTAGCCATGAGAAGCCTAAAAACTTCCCTGTTTATTCTGTACATTCTGACATGGATTCTTTTATTTTATACAATGCTGAGTCAGATCTTCCTACTGAAATAGAAGCTCCTGAAATGGAAATCATAAACAAAACCACTGTTAAAATTGAAGAAATCTCTGAAAACAAAGAAACACTAGATGACCAAGAAAAACCTGAAAAAACTAAACAACTAGCTCTTGTCAGAAAATCTGTTAAAACAATTGATGAAGATTATGAACATGAAATTCTATGGCATTTAAAGTTTGATGGCTCAGTAAACAGACTAGGTGCAGGAGCTGGAATTTGGTTACACAATGTAGAGAACAATCATGCAGAGGGTCATGCTTATAGGTTAAATTTCAAATGCACTAACAACATGGCAGAGTATGAAGCTCTTTTATTGGGGCTTAAACATGTCAAGAAGTTAGGAGGCATTAGGGTATCAATCATAGGCGACTCTGAACTAATTATCCAACAGATTAAAGGAGAATGTGCAACAAAGGACATGAGACCGAAACAATACCGAGAGACAGTTGTAGAGATTCTCAACACATTTCTACAAGCCCAACTTGCCAAGATTCCCAGGAAACAAAACTTGCATGCTCACAGTTTAGCAATGTTTGCTAGTACATGTAAGTTGCCTTTTGATCCTAATCATCAGTTTTCAGCTGAGATAAGACACAGGCCTGCAATACCCGACAATGTTTTGAATTGGCAAGTATTTGTGAATAACCATCAAATCAATAGTTTTTCGACACTTCAGAATGAGTTTTCTAACTGTAATATAGATGAAGACATGACTGCTGATAAATTTGATCAAGAAAAAGAACAAAAAATGGAAATTTCAAGAGAAAATGAAATTCATATGCTGCATCCAACCACATTCACTGAAAAAGACATGCAAAATTTGAAACAAATGGAATTTGATGAGATCATAGATGAGACAGAAATCATCAATTTAAAAGATAATCAATTACCCAAAGGATTAACACCTTTGGAAGATCTATTCGACTCAAATGATATTCCATTCAGACCTAAAATGGAACCTGTTAAAGCCGATATGGAGGAATGCAACTTAGGAACACCAGAACATCCAAAAATTGTTAAGTTGTCTAAATCTCTTCCAAAAGATCAGAAGATAAAATATGTTGAACTATTAAAAGAATTCCAGGACGTCTTTGCTTGGAGTTATGAAGACCTCAAATCTTATGATACATCCATCATTCAACATACTATACCTTTGAAACCAGACCAGAAACCTTTTAAACAAAAGCTTAGGAGAATTAATCCCGTTTTATTACCCTCAATTGAAAAGGAAATCAAAAGAATGTTTGAAGCAGGGATTATAGCTCCTATCAGATTTTCAGAATGGGTTTCTAACCTGGTACCAACAAGAAAAAAGACAGGAGAAATTAGACTGTGTGTTGATTTAAGGAATTTGAATAAAGTTTCTTTAAAAGACAACTATCCTCTACCGAAAATGGACCACATTTTGCAAAGGGTAGTGGGATCTTCGAGAATATCACTACTGGATGGATTTTCAGGATACAACCAGATTCTGGTTCATCCTGATGATCAAGATAAAACAGCATTTACCACACCATGGGGTACATTTAAATATGTCAAAATGCCATTTGGGCTCAAGAATGCAGGAGCTACATTTCAAAGAGCAATGGACATTGCTTTTGCTAAAGAGATACATGATTTTCTGGTTATTTACTTAGATGATTTGACCGTTTTCTCTAAAACAAATCAAGAACATTTAGATCACCTAAGGCAAGTATTTATAAAGTGCAGAAAATATGGAATTTCTTTAAACCCTAAGAAGTCATTGTTTGGTTTGGAAGAAGGAAAGCTTTTAGGACATATCATTTCTAAAGATGGCATTAGGATTGATCCTAAAAGAATTCAAGCAATTTTGCAAATACCCCACCCCAGAAACATAAAAGAATTGCAAGCATTTATAGGAAAAATCAACTTCTTGAGAAGATTTATTTCTAGTCTAGCAGAGTTACCTAGATTACTGACTAACATGTTGAGGAAAGATTCAAGCATTGACTGGACTGTAGAAGCCAAACAATCATTCGAGGAAATTAAAATGGCTTTAACAAGGACACCAGTTCTGACCAGTCCTAAATTTGACAGAGACTTTATTATTTTTTCATTTGCTTCTGAACATACTGTTGCAGCTGTTTTACTTCAAAAAGATGACCAAGGGTGTGAAAATCCAATAGCATTTTTTAGTAAAGCACTGAGGGATGCTCCTCTAAAATACAATATTATGGAAAAACAGGCTTTTGCATTGGTAAAAGCAATCAAAGATTTCAGAGTTTACATATTATATTCTCATGTGATAGCATATGTGCCTAATGCAATAGTTAAAGATATTTTGACTCAAGATGGCATTGAAGGTAAACGAGGTAAGTGGATAGCTACCATTTTGGAATATGATATTGAGATCAAGCCAACCAAACTGATAAAAGGCCAAGGCTTAGCACAACTTATGACAGAAACCAATTGCCAAGCCTTAGATATCAATGAACTGGATAACGAGCAGGAGATGGCGACTCCTCAGATCAGTCAAGCTTTCTTAGATTCACCCTGGTATACTGATATAATTCATGTTCTATTAAACCTGCAAGCTCCTCCAGGGTTGTCCAGAACTAAGCAAAGATTGTTAAAGATGACATCTTTGAAATATTGTATTTTAGATAGCACTTTATTTTGGAAGAATCATGAAGGAATTTTATTGAATTGTCTCTTAAAAGATGAAGCCGATAAAGTGCTTAATGAATTTCATGCAGGGGATTGTGGAGGACATCTCTACTGGAAATCTACTGCAGACAAAATCTTAAGGGCTGGTTTTTACTGGCCAACATTATTTTCTGATGTATAGAAATTTGTAACAAGCTGTCACAAATGTCAGATATTTGAGGGTAAAAGAAAGTTGTTACCTCTGCCTTTAAAACCAGTTTCCACAGAAAGACCCTTTCAACAATGGGGATTAGATTTTATTGGAGAAATTCACCCCCCGTCTTCAGGGCAACATAGATGGATTTTAACTGCCACAGACTATTTCACCAAATGGATTGAAGCCATCCCATGTAGACAGTCCAATGATTCTGTAATCATAGGGTTTCTTGAAACCAACATACTTTCAAGATTTGGATGTCCAGAAAAGATTATAACAGACAATGTTGCTGCATTTAAATCAAAGAAAATGATTAGTTTCTGCCATAAATATCATATTACCTTAGGCCATTCAACAGCTTATTACCCCCAGGGTAATGGACTAGCTGAATCCTCCAATAAGAGTTTGATCAATATCATTAAGAAATTGTTGGAGGAAAATAAAAAGAACTGGCATAAGAAACTGACCTATGCGTTATGGGCAGACAGACTTACAACCAAGAAATCCATTGGGACTAGTCCATATGAGTTATTTTATGGTCTAGAAGCAAGATTCCCATCATCTTTAGGAATCCCTGTCATGAAATTACTTCAGGAGGCTCAAGTGGAGCCAAATGACATTCAAAGAAGAATTAATCAAACCATCCACCTGCAACAAACCAGAGAAGAGGTATACCAAAGATCACAAGTCTTACAGGAAAAGCTAAAGAAAATGTTTGATAAAAGGACTAAAGCAGAGGATTTTCAATTAGGAGACAAGGTCCTAAGATGGGATTCTAGAAGAGAAGAAAAAGGGAAACATGGGAAGTTTGATTTCTCGTGGAAAGGGCCTTATATCATTCATGCCTTGCAGGGAAACAACACTTACTTTTTGAAGGACTTGGACAATTCAGAAGTTGAAGAAGGACCAGTCAATGGTCGAATGCTTAAGCATTATTTTGATCCAATTTACTAAAATGTTTAAATGTTTCTAACTTGTACATAATATATTGTTTGCTACTGCAGATTGGATTAGATGGTGACTTCTTGGAATTGAAGCCCGAAGTGAAGGCCCTAAGTTCCAAAATTTTCACTATCATATGTAAAATAAAGCTACCAGAAGAAGGAAAATTCCTTACTTTCAGTTTGAAGACATTCTGAGGCATCTGATCTACTGTTCTTGACTTTCCACAAGGAAAAGCCATCCCCAAGTGGAGCCAGTGTTAGCTTCCTATATCAATAGGTTTCATCTTTCATGATTGTCTTGATGGAAGTGTGGAATATGTTCAAACCTTCTTTCTTGAGCAAAGGTGTTCCATATTCTTAAAAAACCAAAAAAAATCAAAAAATTTAGAAAATGTAAAGAGGGTATACCCTAAAAGAAAAATCAAAGGGTAAAAAGAATAAAACTGGCCAAAAAAAAGTAAAAGAAATAAACCCCATCAAAAAGAAAGGCCAAGGAAAGTGTGCAAGTCTAAATGCCACTACTTTTTTCATCTGTTGTAATAAAACAATTGTGTGCAGCTTGTGAACTTTTGCCACAATTCATGAATAAGTCAAACTGTTTAAACTTGGCTTAGTCATATTTCAATTTCATGTTATAGATTAGAAAATAAATATCTAGCCAAACAATTTAATCTTGGCAGATAAGTAGCTAGGTAGAGTGAATAAAAGGTGCTCAACAGTTTAATCTGAGCCCTTGGATGTAATAAGGGTAGAAATAGATAGATCTATCATGTAAAAAGAAAAGATTGATCAGGGTTTGCAAGTCTAAATGCACCCTAATAAAGAAGACAAAATGGTAGTGTTAAGTAGATAGGGTAGGTAGATGGTGCTGCAAAGTGTTATCTGATGAATGGTGCTGCTACATGTTAGTTAATCATTTACTTTCATCAAAAGTACCGAAGCAGAAAATACACTGGAAAATCACAGCAAGCAAAGTCAAATTCATTAACCTCCCCCATCATTTTTCCCCCTCAAGAGTTTTACTAATTTCCCCAAAAGTACTAAGGTAATTGGAGATCAAAGGGGCTCAAGGCATTTCCTTGACTCCTGGAGGGACCGGACCCTCGGCCTAATGATCAAAAAGACCTAAGCACTTGAAATAATCCATCATTGTTATCTTCCATCTTTAACTTTTTCCTAAGTAAATTCCTATTTTACTTAGGAAACTGATGCAAAATTCCATAAGAAGTTCCTCAAAATAATTTGTTATTCTAAGTTAAGTGTTGAAGATAAAATGTTGCAATTTACTTCATAAGTTATCACTTTCTTAGATGTACAAAGATGTTTTGATTTTCCTTGTCCTTTATCATATTAACATTTAACTCTATTATATTAAATCCCTAGTGAAACCCCTTTTCCTAAGTATATAACTCCCTTTTCTAATAAATATCCCCAAAAACCCTCTTATTATAATGTTTTACCAAAGTATATATTCCCGCACATTTTAAAATAAATATTCCGCTTTATAAAGCCCTTTGGTTAAAACTATAGCCTTATATATAATCCCCGCCCTATGGTGAATTAGTTGTGTTTTAATTAATTCATCGTATACTAAAATATATGTAAAAAAGCGTTAGACACGTAATATATGTGTTTAACACCAAAAACAAAGAATAAAATGCGACGGAGTCCCGTGCCATAGTGTTCCGTCCACGTAGCATTCCACCTGGCCAAACTACCGCCGCAAACCAATTTCATAATTCCGTGGGGTTAATTGATCATTTGGACTAATTAACAACCATTCCCGCCTATTAACTTCTCCCCGGGGTAATTAGATTACACGTTAAAACCTGTTTAAAACCCCGACGGGCCCACCTTTGAAGTCGCACAAGTTCCCATCCTTTTCAACTGTCGGATCATCCCTCCGATGATCAACGGTCCTGATCAATCCCGCTGCCCATCCCGTGTGAGTTATTTAGCCAGCGGGGAGTGGGCGGTTTTTGACTATTCAGCATTCCACGTGGCAAGCGTCCCGTGGAATCGCTGCTATTGCGACTTTTACCGCCCTCGTCCATAAGCGGTGCGGGCTTACCGCTTACCGCTTACCGCATACCGCCGGTCCCACTTCCTTACGTCACCCCGTACGCCCTAATGACGTCATCACCTCGAAAACGACAAAAACCCTTTTGACTTGTTTTTAAGCCATTTTTCGCGTTTTTTCAGTCATTTTTAGTTTCTGAAAGCGACAGAGCTCCCGCTGCAATTTTCAAATTTCACTGCAAATACACCAATTTACTCCGAAATTCCGCTGCGCCCGTGTTGAAGAACGTCCCCGCCATTGCTCATTACCTGTTAAAGAACCAGGTTCCATCTAAAAACAGGTATTTATCATTTCGCGCCCCGACTGCAAGTCAAGCTTAGTTTCCTTTGTTTTTTCTCTGAAAAAGTGGTTAAAAATCCTCTCTGAGTCCTCATTAAAGATTTAAAACCTGTGAATTTGCTTCCCAAACCTGCGAATTGTTCCAATTTCCTCTTTTGTCAGATATCCCGCCCGGTCTGCAAGGAAAAACGAAAACCTCCATTTTGAATCCACAAGAACCAAAATGGAGGCCCCGACAGCTTTAAATATCACTCCATTGAATGCTCCTCACCGAGATTTAGACTATTTACCTCTAATAGATGAAGATTTCCAAATTAAAGACCTGCATTTTGATGAAAGTCCCCGTTTGAGCTTCTGTCGCTGCAGAGACGAACACTCAAAGGGGCAAGATCTTATAGGGTTGTGGGAATCCAATCTCCCAAGGTATTTTATTCCTACAGTTCACGTTTTCCCCGAAATCATTCATTACTGTCATGCAAATTATGATCCCACACAAAGAGCTGTATTAGCTCCTGATCAAAGTGTTTTGTTCCCTATAACACCTCAAGCTATCAATGCTATGTTACAATTTGAGCCAGAACAAGAATTAGCACCTCTATCCATGGAAGGGCTGATTGAGAAAACCAGACTGTTAACTCAAGAGAAATTGAAAGCAATGTGTCAGTATTTTATGTTACCTGAGCATCAGCCAAAAGGGACTCCCCCCTATGGTTTTTACTTTTTCAATCAATTGGGAAGGCTTATTGTGAATGTAATATCCTTTGTCTTAGGATTCAATACCAGTGAGTATGTAGACGAGATAACTCTGGCTTTGCTATCTATCTTTACCCCTGGGCAGCCTCCTGAGATTAAGTATGATTATGCTTCCTTCATCGCCAACAAAATCCATGATCAATTTTTAAGGCTAGATGATGAAAAGGTTTTCAAGTACTCCTCAGTTATCTATCATCTCATAATTTTCTATCACTCAGACAAATTCCCTTTCCCTGTTCAGAAACTTGATGCTAAAGGTAATCCCAGGACTGTTATTTTTTGGTCCCCCATCATTCATTTGTCCTCTGATTCTCCCTACTCTTATTCAGAATTCATTGATCAGTTTGTACATCCTGCTACAACCTTGTTAACAGGAGTTTCTCCCCCAGGCTTAGTACTGAGATAAGAAAGACCCTGCAATTGTCAAAGAGTTACAAAGTTGGGGATTGGTACTTGTACCAAAACCATACAGTCATCAGGATTTATGGATGTGAATTACATCCATTCAAGTTACCCAGATATGTACCAATGAGAATTTTTTCTTTGGAATACTTTAGACAGATGAATAATTCAGATGTGATCCATTTCTGCAATGTAAAGAAGAAAGCACAGTTAAGGATCAAAAGCCAATTAGGTCCTTTCATTTGCAATTCTAGAGAAGCTGAGAGAGATGCAGAGCTTATATTAGAGAGAAAATTCCAGACATCTTTCCGTTGGGTCCCTTATGACCCCTTTGGTTTCATTTGTGAAAGAAGGTTAAAAAAATAAGTCATCTCCTTATATACATCACAGAATTCCTGACATAGAACAGTATGCAAATCAAGATGAATGGGTTAAAGGAACACTTGTTGAAGAGGGAAGTGGAGCTGCCAAATTGAATAAACTTATGAAAGATGTTGAGAAGAAATTTGACCTAGAAACATATGATCAAATGCAGGTACCATACATTGGCACATCTTCAACAGCTACTCTACAACAAGCTATACAGGAAGACAGCCCATCAGTAGCAGCAGAGCCCAAGGGTAAAGGAAAAGAACCTATAGTTCAGGTCATTGAAACCCTGGTCATGGCAGAAAAATCACAGAGTTCCAAAACACCAGAACAATCTAAGGCTTCTCAAACACCAACAAAGCAAATCCAAGTTCCAGAGATGCAAACTCCACTGAATGTGGAAATAGGGAAAAAGAGGCCAGCTCCAGATACCACACCTTCAAAAGGAGCCCCACAAGTTTATCAAGCCAAAAAACACAAGTCTGATCCACCTCCAGATGTAGAGATTATAGATGAGGTATTTGATGATGGAAGGGAGGATAGTCAGCAAACAGGTACAGCAAGTGAAACAAACATAAGCCAGAAAGGGATACAAAATCAGTTGAGCACTGAAGTATCTTCTTTCAAACCGCCAAAGACAGATACTGGAGACATTAAGAAAACCTTCATTAATATCAAAACAAAGAATGAACCATTGAAAATGAAGGTCTACGATCAGTATATGAAAATGGCTCCTCACAATCAGCAAAGGTTGATGTCAGCATTTGATCTGTCACAAGGTAAAATGCAAATGAGCCACTTCAAAGCAAAGGTGCCAAAGCCAACTTCAGCAACAGATTATATCAGAACAAATTTTGAAGTTTTAGCAAAAGATATCCATCCCTTGGATCAGATAGAGCTTCATAGGCAAACAGGGGAAATGGTTTATTCTACTCTCACCAACAAAGCCATGGCAGCTTTAACACTACAAGATTCCTTGACTAATACTACCGCAACATTGAAGATTGAAAGGGCCTCCTCACAGGCCAAGGACAATAGAATAAAGTCTCTAGAAGAGATCATCATTGGTTTGGGTCACAATCCCAAAGACACTAAAGGTATTGAGGCACTGATAAAAAAGAAAGAGGATGATATAGCTGCACTGAGAAAACAGCTGAAAATACCAGCCTCAAGGCACTCCCAGACACAGGAAGTAATAAAAGGAAATTCACAAGAAGAAATGATGGAGTTGCTCTTGAATTTGACAGAGCGACTAAATGAAACAGAGAAGGAGTTGGAAAAAGCGTTGCAGGAACAGGTACTACAACTACAGGACAGCAGGAACAACCTTCTCCGGTGAACATTTCTAATTTGAATTCTGAGGATTTAATAAAACAAATGGAGAGTTTGCAGCTAAAGGTCACAGAACTCCAAGAAACAAAATTACAATTAACAAAACTGGAGGGAAAATATGACACATCCAAAAAGACAGCTGCTGACAACCTCAGGGAAATAAAAAGATTGGAGAAATTGGTTGAGGCTTTGCAAAAAGATCTTTCACTGGAAAAGCCTCTGAACGAAATAAATGATATTCTTTGGGATAACATCATTAACTTAATAAGAGATATTTGGCCTTCCATCCAAGCTATTTTTGAGCAGAATGAGTTAGTCAAGATAGCTCAAGAGGAAATAAATAAAACTAGACATGAATTAAGAGGCAAGCCAGAGCTGGCCCAGCAGCTCATTCAGTTTTTGAATTCCAGAACAAAACAACAGCTGGCATTGTTAGGAATTGATGACAGAACAGGTGTAGTTTTGGAAGCAAAGAGAATTTTCACCAAGAGGACTTTCATGCAAAATCTAGAAAGAAAGTGTACTGATATTTTGGTCGACATCAACGTTTTCAGAGAAAAGTTTCAAGCTCTGCTGGATAGTGATTTGCCAAGTCCCATGCTCACAGAGGATCAAATAGTAGACTTAGAAACCTATGAGAAAAGAATCAAAGCTCATGCTAAAAATACAGCGATAGGTTCTACTAATATAGGTTCTACTAGCTCATCAGAACCTGCATTACCAACTGGGAAGAGTATTTATGAAAAAGTGAGGAATCTATTTCATCTGGAGCATGAATTAAAATATCTATTTCCAAACGAGCCCATTTTTTATAAACTTACTGAAGCCGATGAAACTTTAAGGAAGCTCAGAAGAACAATGATACCAGATGATCAGTGGTGGAAGGAAATGCTGGAAATTTTGTAAAAAAATGTTTTCAGGATAAAAGTTTATCTTTACTATTGAGTAAATGGTAAAAAACAGAAATGCAGATGAAAGAGTATCAGATGAAAGGTCAAAGAGTATCCGTGAGAAGAAAGAGTATTCAACAAGTCAAAGGAATACGCAAAGGACAGCACAGAGCCCTATTTTGAGCACTTATCCTTAGCATGTCCATGAAGAAAGGAACAGCACATCAGCCGTTATTCATTATTCTATTTACGAGACCATGCGTCTTTTGTTTGTTTGTAAATATGCTTTAAATCAGCCTGAATTATTGGCTATGATAGAGTAAGATTGTTAGGATTATTTTTGTATAAATAAGCCCTCAAAGAGAGTTTTGAAGTGTGGATTCTATTACTCTGCTGTAACATTGAGGTTTTCGGAATAAAAAGCTTTTGGACAAATTTACTTGTGGCTTACTGGATGACGTTTTGAAGCACTGGACTTGTTGCAAGATTCATGTGTTGGACTTCAGTTCAATAAGTTTTCCAACCCTTGTGTTTAAATTTTATATTAGTTTATGCTATCATCATATCCGTTTCTGAATAGTTTACATAAAAGATTGAAACAAAATTTGCTTAATTGTACTCTGTTTTCAAATGTGATTATTCTTGATGTTTTCTTCTGGATTAGTTATAAGCATGAATTCTTAATTGCTCATGTTTTGCTGATTTAAACATTGTTGATTACTGTAAAAAATAATCCTTCATTGCTCTTTGCTTGTAGTCATTTCTCTTCTTTCTCTTGAATATGGTGAAAGATTCTTAGCTGCCTTTCATCCCTTCAAGACCATCCATCCACTTTAAATTTTAAGGATTGTTCTATGTCTAGCTATCTTGCCCTGTAATACCATCTTGTGCTTAGAATAGAAATCCAGTAAAGCCATCCTTTGACTCCATAGCCCAATGGACTGAAAGCCCTCAACCTTGCCCTTAGTTTGTGGATTCCACCAATTTTCAAACAAACCCTTAAATCTATAACTAGCCTAAAACCTTTCAAGAACAAAGATAAATTATAAAGAGAGAGCCCTCTCTGGATGCAGATTGGCTAGATTCTGCATCTAAAAGGTTGGTTTGTGGTTACCTCGGGTATACTTTCCTCTTACACAACTTCTGGGAAAACCTGAGTGAT
>CM076579.1:617051794-617119555 GCA_034641835.2 Pinus albicaulis
AATTATTCACACCCTGTTTTAACAAAGCTGAAGTCTACTTATGTTATAGTAGAAGCAATTCCTCTATTGCAGTCTTTTAAGAATCCTAATGAAACGAAATCACTCTGCAGGAAAGGAAACCAATCAACCATAATAGGGAACAGGACCCTATTCCTTCAAATAGGAACTTCAGCACCTGCTGCCTGACACTAATCACACTATAGAAAAGATAAATTCAAGAAAACAGGACCCTATTCCCATGAACAGGAACCTTCAGCACCTGTCTCCTGTTTCTAATCACACTGCAGGAAAAAGAAAGACAATCAATGGGAACATGACCCTATTCCTTTGCACAGGAATCTTCAGCACCTGCTTCCCAACATCAATCATACATTCAAACAGATAATAGAAAAAGATCTCTTGGCTCTTTTAAGAATGAATGTACCAAACTCATGCAGCGTTAAAGGAAACAGAATGCTTAATGAATTACAGAACTATGCAACTGATGTTTCAGCAAACAGAATTAAATTAAGGTGCGAATATCATAAGGAAAATTAACAAACTACAAGAACAGTCGGGTGAATCTTGTGATGAAGGCGGGCCCTTTCCTTCTCACAAGATTCCCTAGGGAAAGAGTTAAATTGAAGCGCTCAAAAGGAACCTTTATTCATCTGTCAAAAAGGAATGATACATTACAATGGAGTCTAGCTCCTTTCCGCTCAAAACAATGTTCTCCTGTAGTTTCTAACTCTCCTTCTAATGATGATGTCTCCTCTTTTTAAAGAGGAGACATCTATTACAGTTACATCAGAGAAAATCTATGTTTATCCAAATCTGTTCTTCTTTCTTAAAACAGGGCCCTTCTATTCTTCCATAGAAAGATATTGTTACAACAGTATACAGCACGTTTCTAATAACTGGTAACCACTCGCTTTGTCTTCATCTGCTTGCCATTGTTCCTAAAATATTCTGCATCTGCAATTACTGAGAGAACGGAATTTGCATGCACGCTCGATCAGCCAAAGAATTCACAACAAGCTTAACACAAAAACATAAATTATTTGCGATCTTTTAGACTTATGTTAGCAAAGACCTACTCTATTAATGATAAAATATATATAATAGGAATTATATGTAAACAGATTAAATATATAGTAAAGAGGAGGATTTCATATACCTTTGGATAAAGTGAATGAAAATGATGATGGAACCCTTTTTAAATATAGTTGTAAAAGGGTAAGGTGGTGTCAAATGTCCCACGAGTCTGGTAGAGAACACAACAAACTGATGCACTTATCTTCATCTGAGATTTTAATATCAACAGATGAAAGCTGACTTACCACAGTATTGAAGGCGTTAAAATTCTCTATCACCAAGTCTCCATCCTTCATCCTCGGGTTATACAGCTTTTTCCGCAGGAACAATTTATTCATCAGAGACTTAGATTGGTACAAAGTCCCTGGCTTGTCCCACAAGGTCTTCGTCGTAGCTTCCCCAGATACATTCAAAAATACTGAATCTGAGACACACAATCGTATTGTGCTCTTTGCCTTTCGATCCAGCTTCTTCTAGTCTTCATTTTACATTTCCATTGGTTTAGTACCCAGATCTACCGCGATCCATTGATCCTTATCTACTAGCAGATCCTCCATCTTGAGCTTCCACAACTCAAAAATCTGACCATTAAATTTCTTGATCTCTATCTTCCGGCCGCTCGCCATCTTCTTTCACCGCAAGAATCGATCCCACAAATCTCCGACTGAATAGGGTCTACCTCAGGCCCGAACAAAAAACCCCCCTGCAGAAAAGGCGTCCCCTTGAAGCTAAAACTGCTCCAGTACGAAATGTAGGTTTTAACCCTGTACATAAATTATCTGCAAACGAATATTACAACAAAAAATAAACAATAGTGAGAGCATAAAGCATAAAACAGACAAACATAGAGATTTTCCCCTGGATCCCAAATCGGGACGACCAGCTTGATTTTCCATTATACTCATTTTAGTGTTACAACACATATATATACATGCCAAAGCATACATAAACTTGAATCCATTAACCTTGGATTAGAACATAACCGTAGTTCCCTTGACCGGATCTAAAAAATACTAGGGCTCAAAAAACATCGTACCCCAAAACCATGTGCAAACCCATGCACAAAACCATGGGCAGATCTGCTTGAGTTAAAATAAGGACCAAAAATGTTTTCCCAAGTGCTGCCCTGGACCCCGACAGGGGGGGCTACCACCCCCCTTGTGACCCCCCCATGCGTGATTATTCGTGGAAAGAATATAACACATACCCAACACTTCTTACATGGAGATTTGCATGAAGAAATCTACATGGGACAACCCCCTGGCTTTATCCAAAAAGACTCCAGCCTTGTTTTTCACCTTAGGAAGTCTCTCTATGGTCTCAAACAAGCTCCTCACCCTTGGTATGCCGAAATGGATATATTTCTATTAGATAATGGCTTTTCTAGGTGTCATTATGACAACACTGTCTACACCAAGAAAGTGGTTAAGTCCTTCACCATCCTTGTTCTTTATGTTGATGGTCTTATCCTTACTGGTAGTGATCCAAACCATATAAACCATGTGAATTCTAGCCTCAAAAAGAAGTTTGAAATGATAGACTTAGGACACTTGCATTATTTCCTTGGTCTTCAAGTGTTGCAATCCAAGGAAGGAATTACCCTCTCTCAATCCAAGTATGCATGTGATCTTCTACACCACTTTCACATGGAATACTGTAAGCCAGCCCCTTCTCCCTTTCAGTCTGGAGTCAAGATTTCAGTCACTTGTACTACCCTTGAAGTTGATGCTACCTTATATCATCAACTTGTTGGTAAAATTCTATATCTAACCCATACCCATCCTGACCTTTCCTTTGTTGTTGGTCTTGTCACTCGGTTTATGCACCAACCTCATGAAAGCCATTATAAAGAAGCTAAAATAATACTTCGATATATTCGAGGTACAGTTAAGTTAGGGATTGATTACAGTGTAGGAGCATCTCCATTGTTGATTGGTTTCACTGATTCTAATTGGGCTGGTGACCTTGATGATTGAAAGTCAACTGCAGGGTATGTATTCACTCTTGGTTCAGGATCTATTACTTGGTCTTGTAAGAAAAAAAGTGCCATCTCTCTTTCTTCAATAGAAGCGGAGTATCGTGGTGTAGTTGAAGCCAGCAAGGAAACCATGTGGCTTTGTCAGATCTTGTCTGAATTTGGTCTCCATCAGCAGCATCCAACTACACCTTGGTGTGATAATCAGAGTGCCATTCAGCTATGTAAAGATCCAGTTCAGCATCAGTGCATGATACGCATTGAACTCCACATACACTTCATCAGAAAGCTCATTCATGATCGTGTGCTTGAAGTGAAGTACTGTCCAACCAATGATAAAGTATCTGATATCTTTACAAAGGCTCTCATAGAAGTGAAGTTTACCAAACTTCGATCCATGCTTGGAGTTCAGGAAATTTGTCATTAAGGGGGGATAGGCTCTAATGCCTCCTTCCTTCTCTTATTGTGTCACTTTTGTAAATCCTTCAATCCTATCCAAATTTGTTGTTAAGGGGGGATGTTAGGATATTTCGACACACAAGAAATAGGCTCCTTTTGTGTCACCTTTGTAAATCCTTCAATCCTATCCCAAGTTGTTCTTAAGGGGGGATGTTAGGATATTCCGACACATAGGAAATAGTTAAGGATAACTTAGTCTAGTGTAGAATTAGGTAAAGTGTGTTTCTTTACCATGTACATTTGTAACTTATAATCTGACGGTCACGATTTGTAGTGATCTGATGGTTATCTCTCACCTCAGTATTAATGACACTTGATCTATGGCTTAACACACGATTGGTCCATGATCTCCATTTAAAGAGCATGGAGGGTCATTTGTCCTCTAACCGTTTATGAGAGAAACATATGTAACTTTTATTTTTATATTAATAAATTGCCTGAAGTGGCCGTGTTGGCTTAGGCTGTGGGTTGTTTCCCTCTTTGAGGGTTTTAACCACGTGATTATACTGGTGTATTGATTTGTGATCTGTTTGTGAGTGGTGACGTTTGGTTCTTGATCTACAGAACTTACCCTGTAAATTCCTATAACTCAAATATAACATCAGATGCTATCGATATCACATTATGATGTATTTTGGAAATAACTAATTTTTTTGGGAAAAGGGTTGCAGGTACACCCAGTAAGAAGTCTATACACCGATTGGGCATTTGAATTGGTTCAATATGTATTTTGTGGACCAGTTATTGAATGCCACTTATCTCATTTTTATTGGTCGAGATTTGGTGTTTTTTATTATTTTTTAATGGAATGGTGTGGTGGCCCAAGGAGGGAGAGCCACATGGGCCAATCAGTGGCTTCCATGTATCCTCCTCTTTTCCATGTAAAATTTGGTGGGAGGTGGAGCTACCTTCATGGGGTCCGAAATCAAGACCTCACACATACTAGCCAAGCCTTCCACTGGTCCAACTACATTTGGTCTTAACATGTATGGGATGGATGTTGTATTTAAACCTTAATGGAAACAAGGTCGGAGGTGGGGACCAAGGTTAACCCCCGACCCAGTCCACCAACCACACCACGTGGCGGAAAACTGTGGGTGTGATAATCCAAAGTTCAATATGCCATACATTAATCCGGCAGGAAATACAGATAATACCACAAAACCATATGACATAAGTTCTGCCAAAGTCTATGGATCGGGAGGTTTTGAGTACACCAGCGGTTAGTATTATATACATTGGACACATGTGATGGGTTCACAACCATTCAATGCCACATTCAAGGTTAATGTAGACAAGAGAAGAACCTACCTTGGGCAGGGTTCCCACTAACCCCAAATCCCGACGTACTAACCACCACAATCAACTGGAGTTCGAAAAATAGCGGGAAATGATGGTTTAAAACCCCGAATGTGATGACAATGGACATACCACTTGGCACGTTTTTAGTGGATCATGGGCTAACCGAGTCAAATTAATGAAGCGACAATTTTCACCTAGTGCATCGGTAATCTCTCCGGTGGGGTGAATTTTTCACTCAACGTGGCCGCATAAGGTAGAAATTGTAGAACAAATTGAAAAGAAGTGAGAATTGTAGGACATTTAGCATAAAAAATTCTATGGTGCATAACTCGGTCAATTTGTGACCATTTTGAGTGCAGAAAGAGCCCAACTATGGGATTTTGACTGTTATAGAGCCATTGGAGCAATTTTTTGAGCATTCCAAGCATTGTGGCTTGATGTAAACATATATTTTTGAGGATAATGAAAGAGGGCCAACATTGGAAGCGAGACCAGGAGATGTATCCCTAGAGGGGTGAAATCCTTCATCATTTTTTGTCTTATGTATACTGTTATGGTACTGATTTCTTATTTATTTTTTGCAAAACTGAGTTTTAGAGTATGTTAATGTGTTAATGAAATTGACATAAGTGTTTAAAAACCCTAATCATTTCACTTGCAGTTTGTACCATAAAATCCCAAGATTTCATATATAGATCACTTACATGTGAATTTGACTATCGACTATCCCCCTAAGATGTGTTATTGTTGGTGGTAGCCTTAGTGCCCTTTATTTAGGAGATTTTACACGAGTGATGGGGAGTGGTTCATCATATTTGTACCAAAGGAATATTTCAGGAAGACTCACTCCATTTTCCTGGAGGGTACCCCACGAATAATATGGGATATTGGACCAGGTTTAAAAGGGTCGTTAAACATGTACCTGTTATAAATATCCCAACCACATCTTCATAGTTGACATGTGCTATGATCACACAGGCACCAACAGAAGGAAGATCCCTTCTCTATATCTTTGGTTTGTGTGTGGTTACCATTAGGGTTTATTTTACAGAGTGTTATTTGGTATGAGTATTAATTTGGAAACTGGAGTGTCTTAATTATCTTAATTTGATAATAAAATATATTCATCGTGGTTGAAAAAAATAACTAAATTCCTTGTAGATTTGTAGGCCTTTCTCATGAAGAGGAAGGTCCATCACTCCGTAGATGTAGGTTAATTTGGGTAATAGAAAAATTAGACCATACTCAAGTTGGGGGAGGATAACCTTGGTCTTAGGGAGTAAGGTTATTTTACTATAGAGGTAATTAACGAAGGTTTTTTAACCCACATTTGATTGATCCTCTCGACCCATTTCTAGTGTAGTTGAATCCTGATGGTAGTGAAACTTCTTACGTGTGTCCTTATATGGATAGTAAAATTACTTGTTCTTCTATGGAGGAGATAGGTCCCACTTTACCTTTTGCATTGAAAATATATTCTACCATGTCACCTTTACCAACACTTATTATGGCAGGATCGATACCTTCTTCCACACCTCTCACATATTCTTGGGGAATTCCACCGGTTACATTTGTGAATTTGTCACATTTTCTACCTTTGTCTCTATCTATGCCTTCCCCTCGATTTGTGTTTAGAGGGGGAGAAACCATAGTGAATTGATGAGAGATGGGATATTTATTCTTAGGTCATCTCAACCTAGGATTCCTACATTTACCAAAAACAATTTTACTTCGGGGAACATCATTGGGGGGGGGGGGGTGTCATCCATTGCCTCTAGTCAACTTGGGGGGAACTTTACTTATGAAAGTATTTATCAACCTTGGTGGAGTTCTATGTTTGGAGGGACACATTACTCTGAAGGTTCCTTTTCCTTTTTGGGGCTAGTATACCTAGGGGTACCATCTGCATTAGTACCATTATGACAATTATTCTTCGCATGGATTTCATTTCTTTAGTGCTAGGTACAATCCTGTAAGCACCCAATCTTATAGGATTTATTTTTATCTCTAGGGGTAGTTTCCCTAGGTTACATAATCCTTACACCTTATTTTTTGGCCCAGGATATCGGTATACTGAGATGGAATATAACCTTGGGTTAAACCCTTCCTCCTTTAACTATGGTATGGGGGGACCTTAATGGTTGAAAAGTGAGTTACAACCCTTATGATTCACTTGGTCAATTGAAAATTCCTTTTTTGATGCCTCCTGATTTATTGAACTTGGATAAGTTGATCTGTGAACCCATCAGTCATGATCCTAGGTGGCCACCTATGTCAACTAAATTACCCTCTTACATTCCTAAGTTTGAAGAGAAAATTGGAGAGAATCCTTCTACATACATAGCCACCTTTAATTTATGTTGTTCATCTAAGTCTTTGGTGGATGATTATGTAAATCTATGACTCTTCCAGTGAACCCTAATAGGGAATGCCACAAAATTGTAAATCGATCTTAATCAAGCATCCTATAATGACTTTGCTTCCTTGGATCGTACTTTCCTAAATTATTTTCAATTTCCTACTTGGTAGGATCTTGGGATTTACCTTTTTTCAAATTTGAAACAAGATGATCACAATAATATTTTTTATCATATTCCTGAGTGACGTAGATGCAAGAGGTTAGTATGAACTAGGCTCCCTAATGATGTTGTTATAAACTAGTTCACCCAATCCCTTCACCCATAGATTTATATGGATGTCGCTATGATTGGGGAAATTACCGAGGAGAAAAACATATTACGTGCTTAATATATTGATCTAATTCACTCCCAGTTAGGAACATTATACGATATCCTTCCAAAATATCCTTGCATTTTAATATAACCACAATTATTGAATCCAGGACCACACTCTAATGTAGTGATTGGTTCCCTCTCCTTTGATACTGTGAGGCAACTAGCTACTCAGCTAGCGAAAATGATGGTCACTTCTCAAGCCCCAAAAAGTGCCCTTAGCTCTCAACAAGCACCCTATTCTTTTTAGCAGTCTGTCGAGGTTCTTACTATGAATACACAAGCCTAAGAATATTAAGCAACCCAACAATAAAAATAAAAAAAGAATAAACAAAAAAAAAACTTGTTCAAGAGAACCAACATAACCAAACTAATCAAGGTGGAGGCATGAGTGAATGATGCTATAAGATTAAGTTCCCTTGTAATATTTTTCAAAGTGAGAATTTTGTTGGGTGCGGAGCTAGATTATCTTCTTTATTTAGATGTATTACAACGTTGGACCCTTGTTCTTAATGGGGTGGAAACACCGCTCATGTTTTATTTCCATGAGGGAGGTCTAGCAGGGGGCGACGACGACCTTTTGGAACCCCCCCTCATGGGGGGTTTCGGGGGCATCGCCCTCAAAGCTAAAAATAGATGTAAAATTTCCTTACAAAATATTGTAATTTCGTAGTCAATCTGGGCCGTTCATTAGGCAGATGATCCGACGGTAGAATTTATGTTTAATTTAGGGTTTTTTCCCTAGAATGGAACCACTATGTTGTATGAGGGTATTGTATTGCGTCTGTGTATGGTGTGTATACTTTGAGCAAGAAATAGCAAGGGGGACTGTGTGAGAGAGAAGAGGATATTACAACGAATCTTCTATAGGTTGTGTCTCTTCATTTTTGCTGGATAATATAAAGGAAGGACTAGTTGTTTCCGTGGACATAGCCCGAATTAGGTGAACCACATATATTTGTGTCTATTTTGTTTTATATGTTATTTATGTGTTTGTGTTTCCGCATATTTTATGTGTTACATTTCTCTATAATATATAATTTTATAACAAATTTTACTCATGAGTGCCCTTTTATGGATGAATTCCATCACCTTCTTGCACCACCGATAGCTACCCAACAATGAACAATATTGACTCGTCCATTCCCCACCCAACCAAAAGAAAAAATGGTTGCATAGGATCCTCAACCTCTGTAATGGGGAAATGGGGACCACAATTGTATCATGATAGACTATGCAAGTGAAATATTATGATCCTCTTGAGTTGAGCTATGCTTTGAAGGACTCAACCACCCTTAATACTTCCAATGGACCTCTCACATTAGATAAGCCTATAGAACTAGTATATCACCCACCTAAGGGTTTTTTTCGGAAGTCCACACATAATATGAGTTTGTGGGCTGCTTAGAATTGTAGTATTGTTTAGGACCTTGCCCAAGCACCATGTGTCATGTATGTCCTAGAAGTTTTGCAAATATACCCTCAACAATGCAAAGCCTTGTCGACTATTATCGGAGGGGTAGATTTGTCAGATTCTAGTATGATTACCTTATATGTTGATGAAAAAAATAATATAATATCTCCTTAGATTTATTTTCAGAGCATTGTGCATAATTTTAATCATGATATATACTGCACTTTTTTGGTTGAAGGGTATTCTACTTGTGTTAGGTCAGCATAATTCTAGAAATATCTTGGTTCTACAAAAAAATTTAAGCCAAGTACCACCTTATAGGCCTTTTAAAAACGTCATTTTGTGCCTCAGGGCATTCTTCCAAAGATTTCCATTGAGCTCGGGGGAAAGAATTCCTATGTTGATGTTGAAGTTGTAGATGCTCCCTTAGATTATATTTTTCTCCTTGTCCATAGTTGGTTTTATTCCATGTGTGATATTGTGTCTTTAGTGTTTCATGTAATTCACTTTCCTCATGAAGAAAATACTATGGAATTCATTGGAGATAGTTCCATGAATTATGAGAGTCTTGGGGTAGGATTTTTTAAGAGCTCGTTGCTTATCAATGTCTTTTATTTACCCCTCCCAAACATTACTTCTTATTCTACCACCATTCCCATACACATGATCTCTTCAGTCACCTATGGACCCCATAGGTCTCTTGACCCTTGGGTAGTGCCTTCTTCTTTTGAAATTGATTACTGTGGTGAGAAAAATCCCTTAAGTACAACTTAGGTTTCCTATGTATGCATCCAATTAGCATCTGAGTTTGAAAAATTGGATGACAAATCTTGTGAACCAGTCGATGATTATTCTATGCCTACTTGGGTAGTTTACCATCCTCTTTCTAGTGACCTTTTGGACATCCCACTTCCCTATAATGAATTTATTATGAAATTCATGTCCGTATTTGATTTCCCCTTAGGGGAACTTCATAATAGATCTTAATTTCTTCCTCAGGGATATTGTTTGGATGTGTGACCAAAAATCTTATTTTTCTTTGGAAATACTGAATGTTCCCATTTCCCTACATTGGTTCACACTATTTCTTCTAAGGGGAATTTGGAAAATATTTTAGAAACTATCCTTATTAATATTTCCAAGAAACCAGGTGTCGTGGAAACAATTTTGATTGGGGCGGATTACACAACTTAAGAAATGGAATATTATACTTCCCTTTTAAAGATTTATATAATGTTTTTTTTTGGTATTATGAAGAGATGTGTAGCATTGACCCTTCTATTGTTCAACATGAAATTTAAGCTTACCCAAGAGATAAAATTTATCAGTAAAATATTTGGTTGGTAAACTGTGAGAAGGAAAATGCTATGAATTCAAAGGCTAAAAAATTGTTAGATGGTGGTTTTATCTATTCAGTACCCTTGAAAAAATGGGCTTCTAATCCCATTCTAGTCACTAAGAAACAAGGTACAATTAGGGGTTGTGTAGACTATAGATATTTGAATTTGGCCTGTCCTAAAGATAATTATCCCACACCATTTATTGACCAGATTATTGAACAATTTTCTAGAAGTTCTATTTTCTCATTTATGGATGGTTTTCTAACAATAGACGAATCTAAATCAAGGCTAGAAGTTTAGCACAAGACCACTTTTATCTTCCCTTAGGGGATGTTTTCTTATCGTAAATTTCCTTTTGGTCTTAAAATGGTAGTGCTACTTTACAATGGGCCATGTCTTACACCTTTCATGATATCAAACAAATTGTTTGAGTCTATCTTGATGACCTTACTACTCAATATAAAAAAAAATAGGATCTTCATGCACACCTTAGAGATGTAGAGTTTTTGATGTCATTGCTATAAAATCCAGCTAAACCCCCATAAATGCATCTTTTGCATACGATCTGGAATATTTCTAGGATTAATCGTGTCCAAGGAAAGGATTCGTATTGATCCCTCTAAGGTTGAGGTTATTCTCAATTTCCTTCCTCAATGCATGGCTCACTAACTTCAAGCTCTTCAGGGAACAAGTAATTTCTTGTGTTGGTTCATTTCCAACTATTCTATGATTACTCAATGTTTATGCGATGATTGAAAAAATGAGTACCTTTCATATGGGATGACCAAGCCCAATGATCCTTTGATGTTGTTATCACACATAAATTTTAATTTTTTTTTATGAATAGCTGGGTCATGATAATCTTCACCTTGTCTCATTAGGTTAGATCATTCAATAATCCACCTTGGGTTCACTTGCATAGTCATAAAGTTTAATAAAAAGAGCCACTAGCCAGTTTTACACATTTTCGTAACAAATTCAGTGTAAAATAGGCAATTTTTTCTACGAAAATGGCTAATAATTTCATAGCAAATATGAGGATTTCTCAGTTTTTTTACTTTGAGCAGTCAACTTCAAGGGCAGTTTCTAGGAAAACCGAGAAGTATTTTAAGAAACTGAGAGAGGTTATTTTTAAAAACATATCAGATAACGACAACCTCTTTCATGTTTCTCAAAGGTGCTACAAATTGGGATATACAGGGATGTATTTCGGCCGTATCTTTAGAAAACAAAATTTTCCTGTTTTATACATGTTTTGAAAATGCAGATTATGGACAGCTGGAGACGGTATTTAAAAAAGAAGAAGAGGTTTTTCTTCAAAAAAAAAATTTATACAAAAACCTCCTCCATTTTTAAAAAATATACTAATAATTAGGAAATATGAGTTCATTTCTAAACTGAAAATTCTACCTTTATATGGAGTTTTCGTAGCATGCTTCAGGCTTGAAGCCAGAAAAACGCTACAAAAATTCTTGTAGGTGATTTTTTGTATTTAAACTCAGTTTTCGCATGGTTTGAGGAGAGATATTGATGGTGGAAAGGTGTCATGACACGATTAAGGTGTTGGAACAACAAAGAAGTCAAGAAGATTGATGGAAAATCCATTTTTCCCACGCTACTAAAACTCGCCACGAAAATGCCTAATGACACTCTTTTTTTGCAGCAAAGAGCTTTGGGTTGTATTTCATTATCTTGAAAGTGTTTTTAAGGTCATCTAGCCACATGTAAATATCAAATATAGTCAAAGGAATTATTTTTATGCAGGTTTGGTCCACGAAGATGTTTCAGCTCATCTTCAAATTTTCAATTCATAATGGAGGTATTTCATCATGTATGATGGCAGAAGCTCCTTAAAAGTAGGAAGACATGTCCTGTGAAGCCCTCATAAATTTTTTTAAAGGCTTATGGCATAATAAAGTCAAATTTATTGAAAAAAGTGTTTAAAACATAGGCGCTACGAAAAGTTGCTACTAAAACTATGCTACGAAAATTTTTGTACATGACTGTTTTAGCAGCCAACATCAAGTTTTATTTCAGATCAACTGAAAATTTATTTTGGAAATATGAAAGTGGTTTATCTTCAGCACAGGTCCATATACAAAAACCTCTCTCAGTTCCTACAAATCCATCAGGTTTTGGAAATTATACACTCATCTTTGAGGCCTATTTTCAGAATTTTCACTAACTAGATTTGTGAAAAAATTGTAAAAATTCTACTTGGAGGAGGTCCAGCTCAACATCCACGTGGAATAATGACACATAAAAACTCTAGTAAACTCATAAAATTAGTTGGTTCCAGTTTATAAGGGTTATTAAATTGATTTTTTGAAATATTGATGAAATATGAGTCCTTTTTGTATTCAAACTCTGCAAAACAGAAATATCCCTAGGAAGTCTTCAAGTGATAGAATCATGTTTGAAATAGGTCTCTGAGGTGGGAATTCGAGGGAAGTAAGGTGGAATATAATTTTTATGAGTCCTCACTATATAAAGGAGAGATTTTTAGAGTTAGAAATGGTTGGGAGATGTTATGAAGGCACTACTCTTGTAATCTTTGTCTATCAGTAATATACAGTTGCAACAACCTATTTCAGACCTGAAATTCTTCTATGTGTTCTTATGTATGTTTCTTATATCAACCTTTTACTTTCTTTCCAGTTTTCTAGTTGTATGATCATGTGGAATTCATGATTCCATGCTCCAGCTTCCATTTATACACCTAGTCTACTTTTTTGTCATGTTTTATTAGTTTGCTTATGTATAATCACTTGGAATTCATGGAGACATGCTCCAACTTCCTGTATGCATATAGCTTGTTGTTCTATCTTTCATGTGTGGTTTTATAAGAACAAAATTGCCTCAATTTCCATGAGATAGATTGTCTTGTGACTTAGTTTTCATATTGACTCCATAAGCCCAATGGTAGTAAACCTTATACATCTTTCACCTACGCAAAAACACATTCAATCCAATTCAGAGTTAGCCATATACTTTCAAGTTGTTCATTGAATATCCTTTATCCTTTTGAGATAGCCCTCTCAGACTGGAAAGGCTAATTTTTAGTTACAAGTGGTTTGAAATAGTTACTCCAAGTTGACCATTGAAGCAGCCCAACAGGACTCAATTTGGTGATTACATTTTGGCGGCATTGTCGAGGACGAAGGTGTAAATTTTCCCTAGAAAGAACGACAAAGTTTCAATTCTAAGGTCTGAGAGCAGCAAGCACTTTGGCACATATTGGTTGTATTTTTTCTCTGGTGACTCCACACATAAAATAATCAATTGGAAGGTGACTCCACTACTTGAGGATAAGTAGCTTAATGAAGTTCCAAGATGAGTTGCATTGCAAGAATAAATGTCAGGTATGCCCCTATGAATCAGTCTCACATCCATGGTTTTCCAAATCCTATGCCAAAGGTAGTCTGGTTAACTAATATTCCTATATTTAAAGATTAAAAGAAAGACAATTCTTCTCTTCATTTGGTTAGATTCCATATGCATGTACATATAATTAAGGTTCAGTTCCCTATGGATTGTCTCATGAAGATGTTTATGGTCACTTTAGAGGGAAAAGCATGGTATTGGTATGAAAGCCTGCCAAATGGTTCCTTATATTCTCTTGCTGATTTCCATGTTGCATTTTATGAGATGTATAAAGAATTTCATTCTTCCTTATTGCTGGTCAAAGACTGTTGTAAACATTGTGTGAGTTTTATTGAATATTTGGAGAATTTTTATGAATATGATGAGTTCATGGATGAGGAAATTTTAGAGTCCCTTCATGACAATCCCTTTCATCACCAAGAATAAAGGATAGCCCCTCCCTTGGATGAAAATTAAACCCAGCAAGAGTTTATTTATGAAAATCATGTTACATCCTCTGAGTTTGATGAAAATTTGTGGTAGACTTGTCAGTCTTTTGATCATCAGGAAAATGAGAATCATTTCAAGCAATAAGAGGAAATACTGGAAGATAATTGCTATAATCCTTAGGAAAAGGAAGAAGTTTATTCTTCATGTCATTCCTTGCATCCACCTACATCAAATGAAGAAAATTTTGAAAAAAAAAAATTAGACAATAAGATGGGTATGCTTGTTGAATCATATGAAGAGTTACCTTTAGAGATTTCTATGGTACATGCTGAGGCAATTCCTTGTGAAAGTGTCCAAGAGTACTCACAGTATTTCTTCCTCTCAAATGAGAATAATCAACATATTTTTTTGTTTTTTATTTGAGAAAGGTCACAGAAGGTTATAATGAAGAATCTAAACAAGGTACACCATCAAAGGATCATATTTACTCACACTTTCTTGTTGATCAACAAGAATTATTTGCGCATACCCTCAAAGATCCTTTCGTAGCTCTGCTGGAATATTCTATAGGAATGAATTTCAATATGATTTTCAGTTATGTATACAATTTCATATGGTAGAAAAAGTGGTCATCTCTCAGGAATGGCTTTATGATCAGAGAAGTGGAATGTACATTCCAATCCAGTACTCAAGTTCTTGATTGGCTTCATTGGAAGAGTGAGATCACTTGATTCAATTTTTACGCTGTGCAAGTAGAGTAGGATAATTTGTATATAAATAAGCTTGAAGATCAAGAATTTTTTCAGTTTCAGTTTTAAATTTAGCATGTGTACTTTCAGTTCTTTAGTAGCGACTTTTTTTTTCAGTGCCAAGGTTACAGGTGAGAGCAGGTTTCAAGTTTTCATTTTGAAGATGGGAGCAGCACAATGGAGGTGGCATTGGAACTACTAGTTCTTTTTTGTACCACAGGAGCACACCATCCCAAGTGGAGCCACTATTATCACACATAATTTTTTAATTTTTTTATGAATAGGGTCATCATAAGCTTCACCTTGTCTCATTAGGTTAGATCATTCAATAATCCACCTTGGGTTCACTTTCATAGTTGTAAAATTTAAGAAAAAGAGCCACTATCCATATTTACACATTTTTGTAGCGAATTCAGTGTAAAATAGGCAGATTTCGCTATGAAACTGGCTAATAATTTCGTCGCGAATATGAGGATTTCTCTGTTTTTTTTACTTTTAAGTAGTCAACTTCAAGGGTCGTTTTTGGGAAAATAGAGAAGTATTTTAAGAAACTAAGAGAGGTTATTTTCAAGAACATATTAGATAAAAATATCCTCTTTCACTTTTTTCGAAGATGCTACAACTTGGGAGATACAGGGATGTCTTTCAGCCCTAGTTTCAGAAATCAAAATTTTCCTATTTTATACATGTTTTGAAAATCCATATTTTGGACAACTGGAGATGGTATTTAAAAAAAAAAAATAGGGTTTTATTCAAAAAAAAATTATCTACAAAAGCCTCCTCCGGTTTTGCAAAATATATTAAGAATTCAGAAATATGAGTTCATTTCTAAAATGAAAATTTTTCCTTTTTTAGGAGTTTTCGTAGCGTGCTTCAGGCTTCAAGCCAGAAAAATGCTATGAAAATTCCTGTAGGTCCTTTTTTGTATTTAAATTCAGTTTTGGCATGTTTTAAGGAGATATATTGATGGTGGAAATCTGTCATGACATGATTAAGGTGTTGGAACAACAAAGAAGTCAAGAAAGATTGATGGAAAAGCCATTTTTCCCACGCTAATAAAAATCGCTACGAAAATGCCTAATGACACTCTGTTTTTGCAAAAAGGAGATTTGGGTTGTATTTCATTATCTTGAAAGTGTTTTGAAGGTAATATAGCCACATGTAAAGGTCAAATATAGTCATAAGAATGATTTTTATACAAGTTTGGTCCACGAAACTTTTTCAGCTCATCTTTAAATTATCAATTCATCATGGAGGTGCTTCATCATGTATGATGGTAGCAGCTCCTTAAAAGTAGGAATACATGTTCCATGAAGCCCTCCTAACATTTTTTAAAGTCTCATGGTAGTATAAAGTCAAATTGATTGGAAAAAGTGTTTAAAACAGAGGCACTACGAAAAGTTGCTACTAAAACTATGCTATGAAAATTTATGTACATGATTGTTTTAATAGTCAACTTCAAGTTTTCTTTCAGATCAAATGAAAACATGTTTTGGAAATATGGAAGAGGTTTTTCTTCATAACAGGTCCATCTACAACAACCTCTCTCTGTTTCTACAAATCCATCAGTGTTTGGAAATTATACACTCATCTTTGAAGCCTATTTTTCAGAATTTTCACTAACCAAATTTGTGAAAAAATTGTAAAAATTCGACTTGGATGAAGTCCAACTTAGCATCCACGTGGCATAATGACACATAAACACTATAGTACACTTAGAAAATTAATTTTTTTCAGTTGATAAGGGTTATTAAATTGATTTGTTGAACTATTAATGAAAGAAGAGTCCTTTTTGTATTCAAACTCTGCAAAACAGAAATATCCCTAGGAATTCTCCAAGTGATAGTATCATGTTTGAAATAGGTCTCTGAGGTGGGAATTCGAGGGAAGTAAGGTGGAATATCATTTGTATGAGTCCTCACTATATAAAGGAGAAATTTTTAGAGTTATAAATGGTTGCGAGATGTTATGAAGGAACTCCTCATTAATCTTTGTCTATCAGTAATATACAGTTGCAACAGCCTATTTCAGACCTAAGATTATTCTATGTGTTCTTATGTATGTTTATTATATCATACTTTTACTTTATCTCTATTTTTATTATTGTATGATCACTTGGAATTCATGATTACATGCTCCAACTTCCATTTATACACCTAGTCTGTTGTTTTGTCATGTTTTATTAGTTTACTTATGTGTAATCACTTCGAATTCATGGTGACATGCTCCAACTTCTTGTATACATATAGCTTGTTGTTCTATCCTTCATGTGTGGTTTTATAAGAACACAATTGTCTTAGCTTCCATGAGATAGATTTTCTTATGACTTAGTTTTCATATTGACTCCATAAGCCCAATGGTGGTAAACCTTATACATCTTTCACCTACACAAAAACATATTCAATCCAATTCAGAGTTACCCATCTGCTTTAAAGTTGTTCATTGAATATCCTTTATCCTTTTGAGAGAGCCCTCTCAGAATGGAAAGGCTAATTTCTAGTTACAAGTGGTTTGAAATAGTTACTCCAAGTTGACCATTGAATCAGCCCAACATGACTCAATTTGGTGATAAAATTTTGGCACCGTTGTCGGGGATGAAGGTGTAAATTTTCCTTGGGAAGAATGACAAAGTTTCAGTTCTAAGGTCTGAGGGAAACAAACACTTAGGAACATAATGGCTGCATTTCTGCTCTGGCGACTCCACTCATCAAATAATCAATTGGAAGGTGACTCCACTGCTTGAGTATCAGTAGCTTAATGAAGTTCCAAGATGAGTTCCATTGCAAGAATAAATGCCAGGTATGCCCCTATGAATCGGTCTCACATCCCTGGTTTTCCAAAACCTATGCCAAAGGTAGAATGGTTAATTGATCTTCCTATATTTAAAGATGAAAAGAAAGACAATGCTTCTCTTCATTTGGTTAGATTCCATATGTATGTACGCAGACTTAAGGTTTAGCTCCCTAAGGATTGTCTCATGAAGATGTTTATGGTCACTTTAGAGGGAAAAGCATGGTCTTAGTATGAAAGCCTAACAAATGGTTCCTTATATTATCTTGCTGATTTCCATGTTTCATTTTATGAGATGTATAAAGAATGTCATTCTTCCTTATTTCTAGTCAAAGATTGTTGTAAACATTGTGTGAGTTTTATTGAATATTTGGATAATTGTTATGAAGATGATGAGTTCATGGTTGAGGAAATTTTAGAGGCCCTTCATGAAAATCCCTTTCATCACCAACAAGAAAGGATAGCCTCTTCCTTTGATGAAAATTAAACCCAGCAGGAGTTTATTTATGAAAATCATGTTACATCCTTTGAGTTTGATGAAAAGTTGTAGCAGACTTGTCAGTCTCTTGATCATCAAGAAAATGAGAATCATTTCAAGCAACAAGAGGAAATACTAGAAGATAATTGCTATAATCCCCAGGTAAAGGAAGAAGTTTATTCTTCATGTCATTCCTTGCATCAGCCTACATCAAATGAAGAAAATTTTGAAAAACAAATTTTAGACAATAAGATGGGTACGCTTGTTGAATCATATGAAGAGTTACCTTTAGAAATTTATGTGGTACATGCTGAGGAAGTTCCTTGTGAAAGTGTCGAAGAGTACTGCAAGTATTTCTTCCTCTCAAATGAAAATAATGATCAATAGTTTTTCTTATTTTTTATTTGAGAAAGGTCACAATGGTTACAGTGAAGAATCTGAACAAGGAACACCATCAAAGGATCATATTTACTCACACTTTCTTGTTGGTCATCAAGAATTATTCGCGCATACTCTCAAAGATCCTTTCACAACTCTGCTAGAATATTCTATAGGAATGAATTTCAATATGATTTTCACTTATGTATAAAAATTCAGATGGTGGAACAAGTGGTCATCTCTCAGGAATGGTTTTATGATCAGAGAAGTGGAATGTTTGTTCCAATCCAATACTCAACTTCTTGATTAGCTTCATTGGCAGAGTGATATCACTTGATTAATTTTTTATGCTGAGAAAGTAGAGTAGGATCATTTTTATATAAATAAGCTTGAAGATCAAGCATTTTTTCAATTTCAGTTTTAAATTCAGCATGTGTACTTTTAGTTCTTTAGGAGCTACTATTTTTTTCCAGTACCAAGGTTACAGGTTAGAACAGGTTTCAAGTTTTAATTTTGAATATGGGAGAAGCCCAATGGATGTGGCACTGGAACTACTAGTTCTTTTTTTTACCATATGGGAACACCATCCCAAGTGGAGCCACTGTTATCACACATAAATTTTTTATTTTTTGATGAATAGGGTCATTATAAGCTTCACCTTGTCTCATTAGGTTAGATCATTCAATAATACACCTTGGGTTCACTTGCATAGTCATTAAATTTAAGAAAAAGAGCCACTAGTCATTTTTACACATCTTCGTAGCAAATTCAGTGTAAAATAGGCAGATTTCGCTACGAAACTAGCTAATAATTTCGTAGCGAATATGAGGATTTCTCTGTTTTTTGACTTTTGAGCAGTCAACTTCAAGGGCGGCTTCTGGGAAAACAAAGAATTATTTTAAGAAACTGAGAGAGTTTATTTTCAAGAACATATAATATAAAAATAACCTCTTTCACTTTTCTCAAGGGTGCTACAAATTGGGAGATACAGGGATGTCTTTCGTCCCTATTTTCAGAAAACAAATTTTTCCTATTTTATACATGTTTTGAAAGTGCAGATTGTGGGCAGGTTGAGATGGTATTTAAAAAACCAAGATAGGTTTTTCTTCAAAAAATTTTGATCTACAAAAATTTCCTCCAGTTTTGAAAAATATATTAAGACTTCAGAAATATGAGTTCATTTCTAAACTGAAAATTCTACCTTTTTTAGGAGTTTTCATAGCATGCTTCAGGCTTGAAGCTAGAAAAACGCTATGAAAATTCCTGTAGGTGATTTTTTGTATTTAAATTCAGTTTTTGCATGTTTTAAGGAGAGATATTGATGGTGATAAGGTGTCATGACATGTATAAGGTGTTGGAACAGCAAAGAAGTCAAGAAGATTGATGGAAAATCCATTTTTCCCACGCTACTAAAACTCGCTAAGAAAATGACTAATGACACTATATTTTTGCATCAAAGAGCTTTGGGTTGTATTTTTTTATCTTGAAAGTGTTTTGAAGGTCATCTAGCCACATTTAAAGGTCAAATATAGTCCGAGAAATTATTTTTATGAAGGTTTGGTCCACGACGTTGTTTCAGTTCATCTTCAAATTATCAATTCATCATGGAGGTATTTCATCATGTATGATGGAAATAACTCCTTAAAAGTAGGAATAAATATTCCATGAAGCAATCCTAACACGTTTTAATAGCTTATGTCAGCATAAAATCAAATTTATTGGAAAAAGCGTTTAAAACAGAGGCACTACAAAAAGTTGCTACTAAAACTATGCTAAGAAAAGTTCTGTACATGACTATTTTAGAAGTCAACTTCAAGTTTGATTTCAGATCAAATTGAAAGTATTTTGGAAATATTAAAGTGGTTTTTCTTCAGCACAGGTCTATCTACAAAAACCTCTCTTAGTTTCTGCATAGCCATCAGGGTTTGGAAATTATACACTCATCTTTGAAGCCTATTTTTCAAAATTTTCTAACCAGATTTGTGAAAAAATTGTAAAAATTCGACTTGGAGGAGGTCTAACTTAGCATCCACGTGGCATAATGACACATGAGCACTCTAGTACACTAAAAAAATTATTTGGTTTCATTTGATAATGGTTATTAAATTGATTTGTTGAACTATTAATGAAAGAAGAGTCCTTTTTGTATTCAAACTCTACAAAACATAAATATACCTAGGAAGTCTCCAAGTGATAGAATCATGTTTGAAATAGGTATCTAAGGTGGGAATTCGAGGGAAGCAAGGTGGAATATCATTTTTATGAGTCCTCACTCTATAAAGGAGAGAGTTTTAGAGTTAGAAATGGTTGGGAGATGTTATGAAGGCGCTACTCTTGTAATCTTTGTCTATCAGTAATATACAGTTGTAGCAGCCTATTTCAGACCTGAGATTCTTCTATGTGTTCTTATATATGTTTCTTATATCAACATTTTACTTTCTCTCTAGTTTTCTAGTTGTATGATCACTTGGAATTCATGATTACATGTTCCAACTTCCATTTATACACCTAGTCTACTTTTTTGTCATGTTTTATTAGTTTTCTTATGTATAATCACTTGGAATTCATGGTGACATGCTCCAAATTCATGTATGCATATAGCTTGTTGTTCTATCCTTCATGTGTGGTTTTATAAGAACACAATTGCCTTAACTTCCATGAGATATATTGTCTTGTGACTTAGTTTTCATATTGACTCCATAAGCCCAATGGTAGTAAACCTTATACATCATTCACCTACATAAAAACCTATTCCATCCAATTCAGAGTTAGCCATCTGATTTAAAGTTGTTCATTGAATATCCTTTATCCTTTTGAGAGAGCCCTCTTAGACTGGAAAGGCTAATTTCTAGTTACAAGTGGTTTGAAATATTTACTTCAAGTTGACCATTGAATCAACCCAACAGGACTCAATTTGGTAATAACAGATGCTCTCAAAAATACTTTATTATCTGCATCGTTACTGAGTCCCAATGATTTCAACTATTAATTTATGTTATATCTAGCATCTTCTGACTCTACCATAGATATGGTTCTTCTCCAAGGTGTTGAGATGTGCAACAAAAATCCTATTTATTATCTTATCAAGGGTGTTCTTGGTCATGATATTCATTATTCCCATGTTGAGAAGTTGGCTTTGGAAACTATTGTTGTTGTCCAATTATTACAACACTATATACTCTTGTGAAAGACCGGGGTAATCATTGACTCCAACCCCATTAAATACATACTTAGTAATCAGATCATTGGGGGAAAATACTCCAAGTGGATTATTATACTTTAGGAGTTAGATTTGGAGTTTGCAGTTACTAAGTCAAAGAAATCCCTACCATTCACAAATTTCATTGCTAAGTTACCTTGAATTGATGAAGAAGTCATGGCTAAGGACCCACTCTCTAATGAGTCCTAATTAATCATTAGTTGTTATGATCCTTGGTAGGGGGATATATTTCTATATCTATAGACTTAAATGTTTTTAGCCTGATTTGTCTCATGATGGGCATTGACATGTACGCCAACAATCTAGGCATTATGTTATTATTGATGATACCCTTTACTATCATGGAGTTGATGTAATACTATATCAATGTCTCACTAATGATGAAGTTGGACATGTTTTGAATGATTGTCACACCATATCATGTGGTGGTCATTTATCTGCGAATAATGTGTCAATCATTTATTTAGGCTTGCCACTGCTAAGAAAATCCTGCGCAATGGGTGTTTCTAGCTTTTAATCTTTAAATATTGTATCGCTGTTGTAAAAAAAAGGCATCCTATTCAAATATTCTCCAGGAATATTTGAATAGGATGCCTTTTCAATCCTGTGATATTTTTTTCCCCCCTTGTTTAGTGGGGCATTTATTTTATTTTATGTAACCCACCCTCAACCCTTGGTCATTGCTACATCATTTTCATTGTTGACTACTTCACTAAGTGGGTTGTGGATATGCCTAATTTTTCCAATGAAGTAGCGATAACTACCTTATTTATTTTTAACCACATCATTTCCAGGTTTTTTGTACCCAAAGGAATTGTCACTGATGATGACACACTTTTTCAAAACTATATGATGCAGTAATTAGGCGCTAAGTTGGGTTTTCATCACAAACACTCAACTCGATATTATCCCCAACATAAGGGACAAGTAGAGGCCATTAACCATGTATTAAAAACTATGTTATGTCATATGGTAGGAAACCATAAGTCAAATCATAACCTTAAGCTCTTTTTTTCACTTTGGGCTTATCGAACCTCGATCAAGTCTACTACAAGCTTCACCCCTTTCCAACCGGTTTATGGTGTGGAGGCTATTATTCCTATCATGTGTGAAATTACATCCTTAAAAATAACTATTGAACTATTCCATGACACTTGTAACGAGAAAGAATATTTTTTATACCTAGCTCATTTGACAAACAACACCTTTACATTGTGATCACTAACGAAACTCATAAGAAACGTGTTAAGTCCCAATATGATAAGTTGGTTTGACCTCTTGGGTTTTCAGAGGGTGATATTGTTTTGTTCTATGATCAATAACATGACAATTTTGGAGTAGGAAAATTTAAACCCATGTGGCATGAGCCCTACATTGTTATTTATTTTTTTAATGGAGCCTATGAGTTAGTTGATTATGATGGGAATCCATTCTTGGAGCCATTCAATTGGCACTATCTAAAATGATACTATGCATAGTATTTTTGCGTGGTGTCATACATAGTGTACATAAATACAAGTGTGATATTTTGTCTTTTGTTTTGATTACGTGCTAATAATTTTTGTGTGTAATTTTTGTGAGTGGTATTTGATTGACAAATGTCAAGGACCTCATCGATTTATTTAGGCTTCGTATATGGTGCAAGTCGTTACACCCGGAATTTGGATTCTACTACTTGGGTTATCTTTTTTACCACTAATGAGCTTTGTGAGTTTAGGGAGCATCTGTCTTCTCCCAATCACCAACAACGTGGTAGAATATAACGATTTCATTAAGCTCTTATTCGAGGCTATTTCCCTTGAAATACACCACTTGGTTGTCTAGATTGACTCTGAACTCATAATGTCTTAGCTCAACCATGGTTATTCCATAAAGAATCCTATTTTAATTCGATACTATTTATGGGTATGTCCCTTGGAATGACACTTTAATTGCATTGTTTATTCACATATTCCTATAGTCTCTAATGTGCTTGTTGATTCACTTGCTAATTATGTATTAGATTGTCACTTGTCATATTGATATCTTAAAAAATCATGTACATGAATAAAATATTGTAAATTGAACACCATTTGAAACAACTATCATAGAAGTAGTATTCTTTACTATATCATAATAGAGTTTTACATCCATAAATGGACACATGGTTCAAAATCGAGCATCTGAGGCCTAGAATATACCGCTTCATGCATATGTAGACATTTAAAAATCCATAGAATCAATACTATCTCAAATTAGTCATTCTTTTTTTTATGGTAAAAATTATAGTGCAAAAAGTCTGATGTAGCAGGCTATTGTGATGAAAGGAACACATCCCCATGGTGTGCCTTTGTAGGTGTCAGGGTACACCATTTAGATGCATAGGTGAAATTCCCAAGGGAAATCCCTCAACATTGCAGGTGAACTCCTGCAACTCATCAGAATCATCTCCATCATCCTCCTCCATGACTGGTTTGCGTACTACTTGGGATGGTGGTACTCCTTTACGAAGTGGTGAGTGGGCCAGGGGGCATGCTACTGCCATGTCTGCATATAGTACAAACCAAAATTTTAGCAAATTTGTACCCTTGTCAACAACCCAACACACACACACACACACACAAACACACACATGCACATATATAACATTCAAAAATACAAAAACATTTAGAAAAATACAAAAAGAAAAAAATTACATACTAAGGGTGCTCTAATGTACCCCAAGGGGTAGGACTAGGTCAAAATCTCCTCCGAATCAACTCCATCATAAGCATAATCATCCAAAACTAATGGAAAATTCCTTATATATTAGAAGTACGTGGATGTGAAATAATTCCTAGCATGGACTCCTTCCTACCTCGCCATCAACATGGTTCATCTACTCATTTGAGGCTCCATAGGTGGGGGATGAAGATCAATGTATTTTTTAAGGTTTTAAATATTTTCCTATATATAGTATTGTAGGCAACTATTCTAGTTTAAAAATTCATATGTATAGAATGTAGGAGAATATTCAATAAAAAACATGTGATTACTATTAATATTGGTATTTATTTGGAAAATCTCATCCATTTAATCAGATATATTCAAAAAACGGTCAAATTTTTAACCAAATTGGAAAATATTTTTTCTTAAAATGTCCAAAAAATAACCCATTTGCATTTTTCCCATCAGTGACATATTCACTATGCCTTTATTTCTACCTCATCAATTTGCAACGTTAGCCCATATATTTTATGCACGTCATAAATTGGCCGTAGAGCCCAATTTTTCATGGATTCTATTATAGCTCCTAGAGACAATCTCTGGATTGATTTGAGACCAGTGCCTAGGACATCTTAAGTGAGTGCTTCATGTAGTCTGTCTGAGTTCAATATCACACTCATCATTCATTTAATACATTTTGATAATGATCGATTCAAAACCATCCTTATATAAGACAATATATGAACTCAAAAATAAATAAATATTTAAGGAAATAGTTACATATAAAGCTACAAAGACCAATCCCGCTTGTGTATATTGTACAATTCTTTAATCATGGATGTAGATTGGTGATAGACGAACAATAAATATAAAAACTTGATGTAACAATCTTAAGACTATAAGAATCCGTTAGACTGAGCTCAAAGAAAGAAAGCTACAAAGAGTGGAGGCAGAATGTGAGGGTATATGGAACGCCATTAAGGATTTCAGTTCTTATTAAACATGAAGGTTGTTTTTCATCGATTCTTGAGTTTACATGAATTTGTGAGTTTTCCAAGAACATGTCCTGGAGATTCAATTACATAATACCCAGGAAGAAAGATGCATAAAAATATGAAAGATACACAAGAGTAATACATATTGTAAAACATAGATGAGGTGGAATCTCCATGGATATATATTATTTTTTCTTCAAAGAAACATTAATAAATGAGACATCATATTTCTCTTTCAAGAGAAAATTTTCTTGCCAAATTTTTTTAACCCTCTTTCAGTCTTAAATTTTCATTCATATAAGGCCCTCAACCTAGGGTTCATTATCAAAATATTCTTTCTTGAATTCTCCAGTACATAATCATTGATAAAATTAAGCGTGCTTCGTAGCACAACTGGGCTAAATGAAATTTAAACATATTGACAACCAACCAAATAATTACATAAAATGTAAAAGATAAAAGTAAAAATTATCTACAAGACATGATCCCGAAATTATTATTTGTGGTAATACAACTGCGAAGGTTGTGCTGAAGGCTCAATGATCTAAATGATGGCCATATTAACAAAATATTCGCACCTCTGTCGCATGGTTGGAGATGGTGAGGTGACTTGAGAATAAATTTGATATGTGATCCAGAGATGAGTCAGCTTAGAATAATCCAACTTGGAATAGAACAGATTCTTTACCAAACCTAAGAAGTGAAACTCCCTCCTTAGGTAAGTGACCAACGTCCCACCTCTCAGCATGAATGTTTTCTCATGAGAGGAGTCCACTCTACTCTTTTCCTTGACTAAATTTTGATTGTATTTCTCCCACAACACTATTCCTCCTCCCTGATCCAGGAAATTGGGTAACCCCGCTACGGTGATCCTCGTGATCTTTTCATCAAAGGCCTCGACACTTTTACTCACTTCGTTCAGGAATTCCTCGGCTTTGAAACTAGCCTCCTCTTTCTGTATCCTCATGACATTGATGAAAACTCTCACTGAATCAACCATTTCGATTGGCCTCAAATAGCTAACTGGTCTTTCATTGACGAACTGGATATAATTCTTAGCAATCCGAGAGTTCTTTGCGCTATCTTCCCTGTTTAACATGATGTGGCATTCTAACTCCTTCATGGTGGCCTTCTTTTCATTCATCAATGTTATATATTCCTAGTTTTATTTTAGCTCATCAACAATCTCATCCCAAACCAACTGTTTGGCATTCAAAAATGACATTTTCCCATTTAGTTTCACTCTTAGGTCTATTATCTCTTGATTGGTAGCTTGTAGATTCTTGGAGATGATATTAGTATTTTCTCTGGAAGTTTCAAGATGCTTCTCTTTCTGAGTCAAGCTCTCCCAAGCAGCATCCAATTTTCTTTGTATCTTCTTGAGTTCACCTTCAGAGAGATGAAGCTTGGTCAAAGCCTTGGTATGCTGATCAGTAGGATTTTGGGTATCTTCCAGCATGACTATTTTGCAGACATGAGCATCCATCTTCTTATTAATACCCGTCGCTTACTGTCTAAGAGATATAATATCATTTTTTCTATCAATGAGTTCCCTGGTCATAACCTCTTTCTCTGCATCTACCTGTGCCAATTCCTGAGTTTACACATGTTCATTTCCTGGCATTTTGAGTTTATGCCTCAATTCCTGATTTTCTAGTTCGGACCTTTTAAGGAGAGTTTCCATAGCCTATTTTCCCTCTGGATTCAAACCCATCTTCAAAATAATCTCTATGTAGGTCTCCTTTTTCATGTTGAGGGCCCTTGAATTTATTTTTTCCCGTTTCAATCTCATAGCATCCTTCTCCAACAACTTTTTTTCTGTATCAATGGCCATTGCATTTTTTTTGAGTTCATTATATAAAATTTATCCTAACCTTTTATGAAAATTTACCTAATCTACCAGAGGGAAACTGGTCGGATCCAAAGAGAGTCCTGGTGCTTTGAACTGTGATCTTGAGTGTAAGGATTGAGTTCATGAATGTTTCAATGAGAGTTTCATATGATCCTACTCTAAATCCATAGCAACCATGAGATTGGTGTGATATGTTGCTAAATGAATATCTATGTTCTTTCTCATATCATCCCTCACCTTGTTGTTTCTTTCATTGATATTAGACCAACCTGTCTTGTCAGCAGATGTACTATATCTGTCACCCAAAAAAATTACCTCTATGGAAGTTGATGCTGCAGCTAATGGAGGTTCTTCTAGGAAAAATTTGAAACCTGGTTGATTTAATCCTGTGTCTATTAACTTAGTAAAAATCTCTTACTCTTCCTCTTCAGGTTCACGAGTTATAACATTCTTACTTACATGTACTTCCTCCTCCTCCTTGAAATCTTCAACTTGGTCAATGGTCCTTTTGGGTTGCTTTTCCCTAATAGTGGGGGTCTTGGTCTCCATCTTTGTATCCAAAGGCCATGAGTCAGAATTAGTTCTGGGTTCATGTATATTGGTTTAATATTTTATCTTTTCTCTCCTTCAGGAAAGGAAACCCTTAGGATCATAATGCCAAAGGTCTCCCTGTTGGAATTCCATATTTCTGAGAAGCTCCTCAATATTTTTGAAGGAATGTATTGAGTTGATAATAAAAGGGCCTATAAGATTTCCTAGTTTAAACATGTATCCTTTCTTTGGCAGAACAACGTGGATCTGGTCTGCATAAGGTTCTGTCTCATGAATTCTAGTGAAAACATCCTCATGGGCATGAATATTGGAAAATGATAAGGGGGTAGCTCACAACCATAGATCCTGAGTTCTGTGTGGTCTTCAAACAAGTACCAATCACTTACAAAAATGTCCTTTCTTAGCTGGAGAAACTCTTTTTATTGTGGGAAGATTTGGGGTGGAGGTGTACCATGAATAATCTGGTATGCAATGGACATGAATGCTGATATGAAGTAAGAATATTTGTCACTGTGTGGCCTCTTTTTGACAAAAGCAGTCCAATAAAATACATAATTGACCTCCATTATACGAGTAATTTTTCTAAGGAGTACATGCTCAAATGCCTCGGCATGTGTGTACATAAACATATAAAACAAAAACAAATAATATTCAAAGATGGATGAAGTAGCGAGATGTTGGAATTGGGATTTGATGGTTGCAAACAAGTAGAATGGGATATCGAAGAGATGGTTGGGCCTCATCATCATGTCTAGAAACCCTAGGCAGGCTTTGTTGATGAAATTGGCATTGTATTCCCCTGACATACCTGAAATTATGGACATAATGAGATGAACGGGTTAGATAAACAAGGAGAGGGGAAATTTGTGAGTGGTTGGGAGATTCTGTTAGCCCGAAGCTAAGTTTTTTCGCAGTAAGGATAGTTGGGTTCCAACCGGGAGACTGGAGAAATGGCACATGAGTGCAACATCAACGAGCTATTGCGGCTTAGGAGATGTAGGGTAAACTAGGGCGTCCTAGATGAGCTCGGGGGTAATATCGAGTATTTTTTTCCTTGTGGACGAGATAAAGTACCCTTTTTCCTCAATGTAAGCTTCCACAAGCCAAGAGAAAATTCAGGGAAGTAATGCACAATGGGGCCTATTTAAAAATATAGGATGGATTCGATCACTCGGAAGAGGTATTCACCCCTATAATTATAACCCATTAAGTCGAAGAGTAGGGAAGTGATGTGATATGGGTAAATGTTGTCGCATATCTGGGTTTCTTTGTCCATGAGTGGTTCAGGTCCAGGAGCAGATTTAACCTCGTTGGTTTTGGGGGTTTTCAGGGTAGTCTTTTCCATATTAAGAATGCCATAATTTGAATTGTAGGTGGATAGGGAAGGTAGAAATACGTGGTGACCACGTAGGATGTTGAAAACGATGTCTTCGACAAGTTTTGGAGCAACTCGAAGTCTGTGCATTGTATTTTATAAGCACCTAGATAGAGGGAGAGTTTAAGAAAAAGACGAGTGAAAATTAGGCATATAAGGTGGGAAGGGTCAAATACTTAGGTGGAGGACTGAAATGGTAAGATGACACAATAGTGATGTCACCAAGTCAGACACATGTCTTGACTAGATTGGGTGAATATCACAGACATGTGGAAGACGTGGGGCCCATTACCTTACCACAACTTATGTCACGCTTGCTTGCCGTAGATAATCTTTGATTCAACACGTGGCACTAGTGGTCCCCATCGATCTCTATGGGTCGACTAGAGATCGGATGGGGCAAACCCTCACCCCTTATAATGGATTTGAACTATCGATTCCAGGTTTGACTTTTCAACACTGGGGGGGATTAACGGTTAACACCTGCACACCTTGCCCCAGTGGTATGACTCCAGTAGGGTCATGGGCTAATATTAAGAACGATCTTTTGGAAAGATACACAAATCTTAATCATTTCCTCTGTGCTTATAAAATATTCCCATTTTAATTCTCCATCATGTGTTGGAAGCACCTGTGAATTGGTCAAACACATTTTAAATATGGTTTTTTCTTCCATATGAGTGCTTGACCTTGGATTCCATACTTTGGTTATCCATGCTTGAACAATTTTTTTTTTCACGAAAAATAAGGCAAGTGATAGCTTCGACTCCATCTGGGGGAAACATGTTGGATGGAATACACTTAGAACCTGCAACTTAGTTCTCGACTCCTTTGGGTAGGTAGTCATATTATTGAAAAATTTCATTTAAACAAAGAAATATATAAACATATAGAGAAAAATTAGCTATTTATAGATAACTAAGCGGTCTATAAAATGAATGGGGGGTGGTACCTGTTGGCCCTCAATTTTGGTGAATTTTGCTTATAAAAAATCCACCTATTTTCCATCATATTCCACCTTATATCATCCAAATATGCCTTATTTTTACCTTATTATGCATATTCATGTAAATAAATTAAGTTTTCAATTTTTAGATATTTTTGTAAAAATTAGGTTTTAAGAGTATTTTTGGACATAATTGAAAATTCCCGTAATAGCCTCATGGAAGTTATATGTGCAGGAAATTTGGGCACGAGATGAGAATAGATTTGGAAATATTGGGAGCCAAGGATGGAAAATCATCTATTGGTTCGGTCAAAATGAGCTAAAACAAACCCGGTCAACACTGGTCAAACATGACCTGTTTTTCAGAAATCCCTTGGAAAAAGGGCAGAATTAGTATTTTTCGGGATTTTCCAAATGTTGTGAAATTGAATGGATGAGTTCGATCTGTATGGATGGGATTAGGATGGATAATACTGTTAGAGACATTATAGCTTAATTTGTTTATCATTTGTCTATTTAAACCAAGCTTATGAACCATTCAATTATGGATAGTTTGTATAATTTTATATTGAGACTTATGAATATTTTGAGATAATTTGAGGAACTAGTTTCATTTTTGTATTTTTTTCTCATGCTATGGATGATTGATTGAATTTTTGGTAGTTGAGAAGTTTTTCAAGTGTGCAAGTCAGAGGTGGAGGGCCCCCACACCAAGCTAAGTACACTTTTTGGTTAGATTACCATAATTTTCATGAACTAGTTTTGCTTTATATTTATTCAGTCATTTAGATGTGTGAAGATTTCTTATGTTTGTTGAATTATTATTGGTTTATTTTTAATTTTCATATGAAGGTACAAACACGAGTTTAAGTTAAATTCTCCTTTTATCTAATCAAGAACAACAACTAAAATTCATCTTCTTTTCCTTGCTTGAGTTATTTCCTGAATTTCTAGTTTTAATACAATGGTAGAAATAATGGAATAGAATTGTAAAGAAGGAAAAACTGGACCTCCTAAGTTAGGAGCCTCTTCTCCTACTTTTTATACATTATAAATGATTGTTAATCAGTTATTTGGTTTCTCTTCATGAAGGTGGTACTCTGGGGAAGGACAATCAGGATCTCCTAGGTTAGGAGCCTCTTCCCTCACTTATTACATATTGAATTAGAAATTACCTAGTTAGATTTTATATTTGTAATATGAATTTCCATAAATCTTATAATTTATAATATATTTGTAATATGCGTTTCTTTCAACTTCTACATGTTGTCTTCTAAAATTGACTACATCTGAAATCCATATATTTTGGACATGCTTCCAAGTTTACAAACCCGAATTTATAAGTAAATATGTGTGTTAGTTTACCCAATAAATTGACCCAACATTTTGGCAACGTTTCCGGGGAAGCATATATCAATATAGTCGCTTAGGAAGATAAAATAAAAAACAAAACACAACAAAAACAAAATTTTGTATTTTTTCTTTCAGTTATGTTTCTTTATGCATAGAGAAAGAGATCAAAAAGGTAGATTTACTATAAAAAAACCCCAACAATTCAACCACCCATAGGAGCGGGACCATCATGACTAATTACACTAATTGCTGGGAGACAAAATTTAGAGGAATTGAAAGAAAAAGAAATACCAGGACAACAATTGACTCTTATTGAAAGACAAACCTTATTAGCCTATGAAGTGAAAAGAAAAAAAACACCATAAGAAACACCTTTCATAGAAAAACAAAATGAGACAAGGAGACAATTGGATAAACAATTAGAGAAACCAGTTCTTGAACAAATAAAGATATTTGAGGAAACATCAATTCAACCTCTTATTGAAACATTACATACAATTGAAGACAAAATGATGGAAGAAGGAGAAGGATCTAATATATCAATTATGACTCCAGAACAAAGAATTTAGTATGAGATGAAACAAAATAATGGTAGAGAAAAAGAGAGGAAGATAGGAGAATTGACGGAGAGAGAAAAAGAGAAGAAGATGCAAAAATAGAATATGATAACAAAAGACAGAATGATATAGAACCAAACAATGATTAGGAAGCTACCTTTGGCTTCCAAATATTTGACACAAGAGTAATCCTAGGAGAAGAAGTGAAAATGAAGAATATTCCACCTTCTTTTTTGCCCAATTTTTATGGAATGTCAGTTGAAGATCCTCATTCATTTATTTTTGAGTTTGCTATCTTATGTCATACTTATGGCTACACAGATGACACACATAAACTTCATCTCTTTCCTACTACTCTGAAAGCAACAACACTAAAATGGTTTATGGGATTAGGAGAACACACCATTTCCTCTTGGGATGACATGAAGAAATTTTTTATTAAAAAGTATAAGGCCTATTGCAGGCCTAGATATTCAAAAGAAGATATTTTCATAATTTCGCAACAAGAAGATGAAAGTTTGGAAGAGTACTTGGAAAGATTCCTTTACAATATACAAAAATCCAAACAACACTCTTTGAATCTTGATACCATTCACACAATTTTTCTTAAAGGTATAAGAGATGAATACTTTGATATTCTCAATGTGATGGGAAAAGGAGACATCTCAAACTTTTCATTTGATGAAATTGTTGAACTATGTCAAAAATATTCTAGGGGAAGAGAAAAGGGTGGAAAAAGAGATGTTAATTCAAGAGCTTCCAAATCAACATCAGGAGGAGTAACAAGAGAAAAAATAGGTAGTTTGTTAGAAAAATTTAAAAATGATCTTTTGAGAACTTTAGGAACACAGGTTGATGTTTTTGAAGTAAAGAAAAATGAAGATGAACAAGATCAAATATTATCAATATTTTGTCCTAATTGTAGAAAGAAACATCCGCTAAGAGAATGTCCTTTGGATAGTATTCAGGTGTGTGGACTTTGTACAGAAAACCATTCAGCTGAAAATTTTCCAAATCTTAAAGAATTGCAAGTGAATTCAATGGAATAAGTAAAAAGGATTGATTCTCTTTACTATATCACACCAAGGATACCTTGGCAACCAAGGATTCCTTAGCAGTTATCTCAACAAATCCCCCAGAATTATCAATATCCTCCTACTTCATGGAATACTTTGATGCCATGGTAGGCTTGGCCTCCACAACAATACCAAAACCAACCTCAACAAGGTTGGTGAGGATATATTTATGGAACCCAACCACCTCAACAATTGTATCATCAAAAATACCAACAACCATATCAACAACCATATCCTCAACAACCATTTCAATATCAACAATTCTAGCAACATCCTCAACCAATGCCATTTCCACAACAAAATACTTCACCCTTACTAAATCAACCACATCAACTTCAGCTGCCTTCTAACCAACCCCCACCTAGACCAAATCAATTACCAGCTCAACCAGTAGAAAATTTGAGTAACAAGGTGGAGAGATAAACATATAATGTGGAAGAAGAAACATATTTCCTACATATTCTATTCTTCCTATATAAGATGTCCACTTAAGGTCTGGGAAAGTATTACACAGATATTATCCACCAATCATAGAAGAACAAACTGAACAAGGAGAACAATATGAAAAATCTCATCTAGGAAATCAAATTCAGAAAGGAAAATCTATTATGACTCAAACACCACCTTATCTAGAGAGGTTAGTGGAGCATAAAATTCCAATTTATCTTCCTGAATTTGATATTTTGTATGAATTCAAGAATTCTTATGTCAAAATTCCTTTGTTGCAATCTATCAAATATGTTCCAATTTATGCAAAAGCAATAAAGGAATTATGTATTAAGAAAATTGGAAGAAATAAAATAGATCCGCCCACAATCTAGGTCATTGGAAAATTAGCTAGTCTCACATCTGCAAAAACAATAATTGAAAAATATATTGATCCTGGGATACCTATGGTTACCATTTAAATAAATTATTTTTAAGTGCAAAAAACTTTAATAGATTTGGGATCAGATATAAATGTCATGACAATAGAAACTATGAAATATTTGAAATTGCCCAATATTTGACCTACTACTACAATTTTAGAGCTAGAATATAGATCCAAAGTTGTACCAGAGGGAATAATAGAAGACATCATTGTTTCTTTGGATTCATGGGAATATCCTGTAGACTTTCTAATATTGCAACCAAAAAAAAATCTAGGAGGACATCCTTTAATTCTAGGCAGACCATGGTTAGCCACAGTAGATGCCTTCATTGGATGCAGATCAGGAAGTATGATTATATTACATGGGGATGAAAGGAAACATGTTACACTCTATCCTCCAACACAATCTCCTTCTTTATTATCTGGCCCGATGAACAAAAAACAGTAAGAAACTAAATCTATTCTAAGTATTAATGAAGTCCTTAATTTTAGAGAAGAGGAAGAAAATGAGGATCTAATAGACCTTTTCACCTCAGAACCTGATAGTTTGCAGCAGCTAAGAATAACACAATATGAAGTTGCAAATCATCTTTCAGATCAATGTTTTCAGGAAAATTGTACTATTCAATCATTGCAAAATTAATTTGAAAGTATTTTCCTCTTATCTTAATTACCAATTCACAAAAAAAAATCATTGAAATCAATCCTAGAAAGAGTTTAAATATTGGTAATAATCTCCAATCATCACAAGAACAACGGATAATTGCATTTTTTTGTTACAAAAATATTCAAAAGATTTTTCCTGGGATTATATAGAAATGCAACGAATTCATCCAAAGATATATATTCACCATATCTATAATGATGATCATATAAAACCAGTTAGACAACCAGAAAGAAGAATGAATCCTATGATGAAATAAATAGTGAAAGAAGAATTGCAAAAATTGTTACAATTAGGACTCAGCTATCATATTTTAGATAGTCAATGGGTTTCTCCCTTAGTTTTTGTGCCAAATAAAAATGGGAAGTGGATAATATGTGTAGACTATAGGGAATTGAATAAAGCCACATTGAAATATCATTTCCCATTACGATTTATTGACCAAGTACTAGATTCATTAGCTCGAAAGAAATTATTTTCTTTTCATGATGGATTTAGTGGATACAATCAAATTAAGATAACATTGGAGGACCAGGATAAAACCACATTTACTTGTTCATGGGGAACATATGCATATGATGTTTTCCCCTTTGGGTTATGTAATGCACCTACTACTTTCCAAAGAGCAGTCCTTGCAATCTTTGCTAACCTAATTCATGAATGTGTATAGGTCTACATGGATGATTTTACTGTATATGGAGGAACATTTGATGATTGTTTGAATAATCTTGAATTTTTTTTGAATAGATGCATAGAGACAAACCTATCCCTCAGTAATTAAAAATTCTTTATGATGTTAACTGAAGGGATAGTGTTGGGACAACACATTTCTTCTTCAAGAATCAAGGTGGACCCAACAAAGATACAATTCATTGTAAACTTAATGCCACCAACAACACAAAAAGAAGTAAGAAGTTTCTTGGGATATGCAGGCTCCTACAGAATATTCATTGAAAATTTTAGTAAAATAGCTCTACCTATATTCAAGTTACTTGCAAAATATATTGAGTTTCAATGGACAACAAATTGTCAAAATGCATTTGAAATATTGAAAGAAAAATTGTCAGTAGCACCCATTCTTCGAGGACCAAATTGGTCATTTCCATTTCACATATCTACTGATGCATCTGATACAAAGATTTAAAGCTAAAGTTTTAGGTAAAGATTGAAAGTGCTCAAAATTGCTTTGAACCTAAACGACTGGATAGAGTTCGTTGCCAGGATTATGACACAACTCGTTTCATAAAAATCTGAGTTTGTATGACTGATATATCGTCTGCTGTTCATTTTCCAAAATAGGCAAAAAAATGAGCAGAACAAGTACAATGTTGATGTGGCAAGTGCAATCAACATTGCAAGCATATTATCTAGATTGCAACGAGTGACACTATGAGAAGTGTCGTCTTCAGATTAGCCAGAAGGGTTAAGTGAAGAAAGAAATTTCCCAATGACCTTCAATTTTTCCTAAGTTGGAATTTGAAATTTTTTATAGGGTTGGAGTAAAACCCAACCAGAGGGCGCCACGTGTCCTCTCTGGTGGGCCACCTCCTAACCCTAAGGTCGAATTATATTGACTAGAACTTGGTCTAATGGTCGAATTATTTCATATTATTATTTGGAAATTAGTATGGTGAAGACATTACCAATATATATATATATATATATATATATATATATATATATATATATATATAACACAATATATTACATAGTTTTTAAACCACTAATGGCAGCCTTGAATAAATCTAGAGGATGCTCTAAATAAGTTTGGGAGGGCTTTAAACTTGGAAGCATTGACAACTTGGCGACAGACCTTTATACCTCTGAGAAAATTTTTATGGCAGGGTTGGGGCTCAAACCCCTGACCTCCTGCCTGCACAATCAATGCCTTACCACTTCCTTTGCATGTTTTTTCTTACACCTAATGTTCTTCGCAACGACTTAAAGTTTAAATTCTCGATGTATGGGGATTGGAGGGGGCCAACCCCCTCCCCATATGGCCAGAAGCGTGAAACCAGAAGCTTATCCCAACAATTTGACAAAATTTTTAATGGTGATTAATGAAGGTTAAGACGTGGCTTAATGACATTAATACGTCATTAGCACGAAAAACGTGGATTAACGTTAATCCAATCTTATCTGCACTAATACTGCATTATATTAATTAATTCCAAAATTAAATTTGGCGGGTTTTCTGGAGGCACGCCAATTTTGGTGGTATTTCTAAATTTAGAAATTTAACTGGCAGTCTCTCCAGTTTTGGAGGAGAAATTGGGGCAAAATAAGTTTTGGTCATAACTCACTCAATTTTCAACCAAAATGAGCTCAATAAAAGTAATTTCTAGATAATTTTAATTATAGGAACTGAATGAAGCAGGTTGCAGATGCAGAAAATGTGATCTACAAGTGTTTTAGTACATTTTAAGATTTTTGAAGGCCAGGGCCAACAGGTGTTGGGGTCATTGCCAAAGCATCTAGAGTCCTAATACAACAAAACAATAGTCATTTTTGGGATATTATGATGTTATAAACCCGTTGGAATAAGTTTGAAGAGGTTTTGAAGCTTGTAGTAGCAATTTGAGCATACTTCAAGCTAATACAAAGGTCACACTATGGAGCTACACCAAGGAGATGTAGCCCAGGAGGGGTGAACTCCTTTATTGAAATTTTATGTTTTAAGCTCTGTTATATGTTCTTGTTGTGTTTACTATTGCTTCTATTTTTTCATTTAAAATTATGCTTTTTAATCTTATGACAAACTCATAATTTCACTTATTACACTGTTTTCCAGCCACATGCTCTTAAACAAACTCATGACGGATAAGTAAAACAATGAAAATAAAAGTTTATATCCAAATGAAACTAGAAAAACATTAAATAGCAAGTAATTTCAGATCAATTTGGTATTAGAGCACCAGGTTTCCTACTTTTTTTACTTGAAGAGTTTTTAATAGTGAAAAATTACTGATGCTTTACAAGATTGAGATTGTAGAGAGGAGAAGGGAAGCTACTGATAGCTAGTCCAGAAGTTAAGACAAGAAGGAAGAAGGTTGAGAGGCATCATCCTTACACAAAGGACAACTCAAGGCAACACTTGAAGCACAAGAAAAATTAGTTGCAGAAGAGGCTGAAGTGGTTGAAGAGATACAAGTTGCAGAGATAGAGCTTGAATCTACAACCAAAATGTCAGACCATGAAGGAACTCATGAACATTCTGAGGAAGAGGATGTCAAGAAGGATTTCAAAGAAATGCAAAGGATGGTGAAACTCATGTATAAAGCTCTTATGGAAAAGGAAAATGGAGAAGGTTCAAAACACCCTCATAGAGAAGAATCTTGAAACAGTGAAAAGGAGGAAGAGAGGAGCGCAAAAGTCAGTGGTGGAAAACCACCTCCTTCTCCTCCACCATCATCATCGTCATCCTCATATTCATATTCATCTTTGAAATCCACTACAAAACTCATACCCATACTCATTCCAAGATGCCAAAAGCTAAGACTCTGTTACTCAAGTTGGACATCAAATTTGAACTTCCTACATATAATAGAGAAGTTAATGCTGAAAAACTAGATAATTGGATTCATCAATTATAATTTTACTGTAGAATTCAAAATATGCAAGAAGATGATATTAAAATCCAATTGGCTTCATTAAGGCTATAAGGAGCAACATAAGTTTGGTGGGAGGAAAATACACAAGATGAAATGCGCATCCATGGTAAGATTTCCATTTCTTGGGTCGAATTCATTTCTTCCATTAAAAGGAAATTCTATCCATTAGCATATATGAAGAAATAAATAATGAGTTGGAAAAACTTTAGACAGCTAAAAGGTCAAAGTGTCCAAGAGTATACACAAGATTTTAGGAAAATGGATTTATTACTTAATTTCACAAGACACAATCTTGAAGCATATAGGAGGTCTAAATTCCTACTTAAAACACACTATTCTCATGTTTAACCCAAATAAATTAGATGAAGTATGTGTGCAAGCCACAAATCTTGAAGCAAGGGGTAAAAACATTTCTGAAGAGGGTAGTAAGAAGAATCCTTTCAAGGGTAAGGGAAAAGAGAAAGGAGGAAAATGGAAGGGAAAGAAGAATGAAAGTGTGAAGCAAGAAGGGGAGAAAATAACATCCAAAGATTGTTACAAAGAGGGGCATGATGAAGCTCACTATTGGAAACTACATCCTGAGCTAATACCAAAGAAACCCAATAAAAAAGAGAACCAAAAGACGCCTGCCACCACACAAAAAGATCTTGGATTTGATTCAAGAGATGAAACCAAGATAGTTGCCATTGTTAACAAAGAAAAGGAAGCCATTGAAAGTTCTAGTACCTCAAACAGTCACACTAACACTTCAAATGAGGATACGAGGACAAAATTATTCCATTTTAGAGTAATTTCTAATCATACAAACATTGATGCCTTATTTGATACAGGGTCACAATAAAATTTGATTTCAGAAGACTTAGTTAAAAACCTTAACCTTGAAACTGTACTTCATCATAAGCCATACCCTTTGGGTTGGATAGTTAACAATGCAAATTTACAAGTGACAAGGAAATGTATTTTCAGATTTTCTATTACTACAAACTTTGTTGATGAAGTTGAGTTAGATGTTTTACCACTTGATATTTCAGGGATTATCTTGGGTATTCCATACTTGTATGACAGGAAAGAGGTATTCTACCGTCATGAGAAAAAATATCATTTGATCAAATATGGAGTGGAGTATATTTTGAGAGCTCATTGTAATAAACTGAATATCTCTTTAGTTAATGCAGGGCAAATGAAGAGGCTAGTAAATGCAAGTAAAAATTTTGTTCTTCTTATGATCAAGAAAAAGGAAGATGTTAATGATGAATATTTTGAAGGATGTGATGACAAATTGAAATATGAATTGTTTGATGTGGTAAGTCATCATGGCAAAAATTTTCAAGAACCAAAGGGGTTGCCACCTAGGAGGGGAATTCAGCATGAGATTCCCCTACAGTACGATGTTCCACTTCCGAATATTGGTATGTATTGCATGTCAATCATGGAAAGTTTGGAAATCAAGAAGAAAATCCAAGAGCTGCTGAATAAAGGCATAATACACCATCTACTTCACGATGTGGTTCTTCAATAGTTTTGGTTCCGGAGAAGGACGGGACTTGGTGCATGTGTATCAATTTCTGTGCACTGAATAAAATCACGGTAAAGAATCGCTACCCACTTCCACGCATTGATGATTTCCTTGATCAGTTAAAACATGAAAATTATTTCACTAAGTTAGATTTGAGAAGTGGTTATCATCAAGTTAGGATAGTTGAAGAATGCATTTGGAAAACTGCTTTGAAGACTAGAAAAGGATTGTATGAGTGGTTAGTTATGCCATTTGGCTTAAAAAATGCATCAGCTCATCTTATGGGAGTGATGAATGATGTACTTAGACCATTTCTAGATGACATTGTCATTGTTTACTTAGATGACATACTCATATTCAGCAAATCAAGAGAAGAACATGTCATGCATGTGAACAAGGTACTTGATTGATCAGGAGTTCATAAATTTTTCTCAAAATTCAAAGTTATAGTATTAGGTTGAAACTAGGATGGTTGCATACATCTCGTCTTCCTGGTTCCGGTGTCGTGAACGGTTCAAAAAATCGATGTCATATGAGGGAGATATCGCATTCTGATTGAATTGCCAAATAGGTAAAATTTGTGACAAGTTTGACTGGGATGCCTAGTTAGCAAGGTGGATTGCATAGTCAAAAAAAGGAATATTTTGAGGAATATTCCTTTCCTCAGAACCAATCCTAGGTTGAAAATTGGTGCAATATTATTGGTTGAATGTGTTATCACAAAATTGTACTTGATTGGTTGTTGATCAAACAACTTGGTGTAACTATTTCAAACCAACTTTTGATTGAAGCTTAGCCTCTTCGGTCTGAGAGGGCTCTCTCAAATGGATTTTATGATATTGGTTAATGATAGTGCTAGATGGCTAACTCTATAGAAATTGTATCTTGTTTTTATGATTTTAGGTTGAAAGAATGCGGGTTTGCTACCATTGGGCTTATGGAGTCAACAATCAGTGGTTTCAGTGGAAAGGTTTCTTGACATGGAAGCTGAGGCAGATAAAGGTCTTTAAAAAAGGAAATTCACTCATAAAAACATAGGAAAACATAGTCATTTCATTACTAAAGGAAGTCAGAGCATAGAGTTATGAATTATGAGTAATAGAAATGAAATCTACTGCAAGTGGTCAGGTCTGTCAAGAAGAAAGTCACTATGTATTACTGATATAAGTCAAAATACATAAAGCATCAGTTTGGTGCAAAAAATCTCCAACCCCTCACTACTTCGATGCTTTGTCTTTAAATAGACATTCTTACAACAAGGATGATCAACCTGGTGGCTAGACTCATCTAATTCTCCTATGACACATCACATAACTAAAAATACATGACTTCTAACAAGAAACTGATAGCTACACCTCAAAGAATCCATCTCCTAATAGGACTCTCACTCCTATTTATTACATAGTCTACCTTATCTGGTGAAACAGTTACATGAAAGTTGCAAAATAAGTATCACATGCTCGAAAGACACATGATTGGTTCATTTCCACTTTACATATTTAAGACTCTCCTAGACATGTGGAACAAAACCCTATTTTTCAGGAATGTATAACCCTTATCTTCAATGAGAGCTTTCGCTCATGACCTATCTCCACATCATTTCCTTTGACTCATAAATACTTGATGTTAAGGTCCTTTGACATGTTGGAGGAGTCCAGTTGTCCACAAATTCCATTAATATGCTCCAAAACCTTCAAAAATAACCCGCTACGAAAACAAGACAATTTCGTAGTGAGCTTTGGTAGCATCTAAAAAGTAGATTTTGCACCCAAAGATTCCGCTCCTTTGCTGTTCCATGGTGTCAATAAATTCATGACACATCATCACCATCAATATCCCTCCTTGAAAACTGCAAAAAGTGACTTTAGAGGAAAAAAGGCTGCTACAGGCTGTTTCGTAGTGTTTTCTTGGCTTTAATTCTAGGAAATGCTACGAAACTGTGTAAAAGTGCAGAAATTCTAGATTTCAAAATTGTCTCCAAAAAGTGACCTCTAGCTACAAAAAACTGATCTTCTGCATGTAATGAACCTTCTAAAACACATTCAATCTCAACTTAAGGCTTTTGTGGTGTTTCCTCCTCATTTATGATCAGTTGAGCTATGGGCTACTCAACCACAGTCATCTTTAAGACTTTCTTTTCCAGCTCTTCATGAATTAGTTCCAGTTGTTCTTGAAGGTCTTTAACTTGGTCCTTCAATGTCCTGTTATTATATTGTAAGTGCAGGTTTACCTTTTTGATGTGCTTTATCTCTTTTCTTAGTGGCTAAGTCCACTTTATTAGTTTTTTTGTGTTGTCCAAGGTCTTTGAGACACTTGTGACTTGATCCTCCCAAATCTTCCTCATATGTTCAAACTACACTCTTTCAGCTCTATGTTTCTTTGCTTCATTCCTCAAGGCTGATATCTCTTCACTTGCATCTTTAAACTACTACTTAAGGACTTCAACCTCTAACTTTTCAGTGATTTTCTCTTTGCCCTTCTTTTGTTTGATGACTAATTCTTCTTTTGCAGGTGAGGATTGGTGGTGGCTGAGTAGTTTCACTGACCTTTTGAGCTTTTTGTTTCTTTCCAAGACATTTCTGGCACATCTTGTCATTGTTTTTATAGCTTGAAACATAAATCCAACACCATCACCTACAAATTCTAACTTCTTAGTTGTTTTTCCTTTCTTAAGCTTCCTTCCTCCCCTATCTATATCTTCAGCTTGGACTATGGGATTTTATTCAATATCAATGGCATGCAAGATGTCCTCTACATTACCTTTAGCCATTTTTTTTCTCCTTGTAACCCTCTTGCTATCATATTTGCTAACTGTTGGATTTTGTTTTGCAGGTGTAACTTTGGGTGTGTTAGCCTTCTGCAAAGGCTCTGTCTCCATGCTCACTAGTTCTAACTGCTCTACCACTCAAGGTGATGGGATATCTGTAGGTTTTGGAGTTCTTTTAGGAGCGATAGCATATACTTAAAAACCACTTATGAATAGAAAATATGACCAATCTCTTCATAATATTTTTAACTCCTCTAACACCAACAACTTGATCAAACCATGATGAAAAAGGGAGGTTTCATTTCCTTTTGTTTTAACTTGAACCTTGTTTGACATTTTAGCTAAGATTTTGTATAAGTAAAAAGGAAAATCAAGAGACCTCTTACCCACAAAATGCAGCAGAAGCCTAAGGTGGTAGGAGTAGACCATGTGATACCTCCCTTCATAGGTGAAGTACTTCTAAATGATTAGTAGCAACTTTGAGTATTTTTCCTTCATATAGCTCCTTGGGATAGCATTTGTGAGATCAATTACACTATGCTCTGCCTTGATGAATTCTTTACAGTCCTGCATAGTGAATTTGATACCTTTGAACCACTTCTCTACTCCTCTAGGTTTTCTTGTTGCTGCTGCAATGGTTTCTGGTGTTACTATGAGATTTAACATTCCCACCATTGAAGCTGATCCAGTAAAAATCTTAGCAAACTCCTTTGAAACCTACAAATGAGATCCTTGCAGACTTTGGCAGAATTGAAAACACCATGTTCTTCTAAACACCTCCAATTCAGTTGGATATTCATTCAAAAAATTCATGTCCATTGGCTCATATCTGAGGAAGTGGCCACCTTTTTTGGTCTTCTTCCTTGCAGCCATGGTGATTTTATACCTTATCCGCCTCTCTTGATGAATGACACCTACAACTTTTGAAAATTCCAGCAACCAGCTTGGCTTCGTGAAAAAGCTCTCCAGAACTCAATAACATGCAAATATGAAGCAGAGAATGAAAAAATACTCAATTAGGTATTTTTTTAAAGTTTCGATGAAAACTCATGCCTTAATCATGACTCATACATGCTAAAAACAATAATGATGACCTCAGACATGACCTTTGTACATTGATTTAACCCTAACTGACTCGAATGACATCCACCCTAACTCTTCTAATCATGGAATTACACCTTGTACTAGATTTGACAAGTCAGACATAAAAACTGTTTTTTGTAGCATGGCTAGTTCATTTTCTAATAGTTTCTCTACGAAACTATTAGGCAGTTTCATAGTGAAAACTGCCTTTTTACAGTGTAAAACACTATGAAAAGAGGAAAATCTAGCTAAAGTGACCCCTTTGAATTCAAAAGCTTTGGAAATGAAATATGTCAACAAATGATGAATGATGGGACATGATATGACTTGAATGGAGGTGGGTTTGAACTATGTCAGCAAATGATGAATGATGGGACATGATATGACTTGAATGGAGGTGGGTTTGAACCTTATAATAGGTTAAGATGAAAAAATTTACATTTTCCTAATGAACTCTATGACCATACCGTTGACAAATGAACTCTATAACCATGTAAAATAATGTTTCAATTTTTTTGAGTGATAACATAATGGTTGTGCATTGTTTTTGGAGGACCAATCATAGGGTGACATGTGGCCAGCCCTAAGGCTGCCACGTGTCCCTGAAATGTTAGTGTAAAATTTTGGGGAGAGGTTTGCAGGGTTCAACTCTGTGACCTACGGCATGCACGCACAAGCCTCCACCGCCTGAGCCACATGAATTTATTAACAACTATAGGCATCCAGTTCTATTTAAAGTTTGATGGAATCTACATTGGGGGTTGAGGACCGCCAGTGGTCCCGTGTATTGTTCACATTGCAAACGTTACATTAATCGTAACCTCCAACTAAAACCGCCAGCAGATTCACAATTTTGATGTCACATGAAATGTTTGTTGTTATAAATCCACGCAGTTTAATCTATTAGTTAGCGCTAGCAACATTATTTAAATCGGAGTTCCGACCTTAACCACAGTTTAAGCCTATAATTCCACCAACCGTTACGATTAGGACGGGGTTTGGGGTGTGCATGTGGCCACCCCTAACCATAACATTAAATGTAAACAGTTATTTCCGGGGAGGTTTATAACACACCTAAATTTTGGGCGGATTTACTATTTTGACTCCAGTTAAGTGGAGTCCTCCACTTTTAGTGGAGCTTTTCTAGTTGTAACTAGGAAAATGAGTAGGAAACTCAATTTTCGCCCATTCAAAGTGAATGAAGAGTCATTTTAGACTAATTGGAGAATTCTGGAGCCATTGGTGTAGAGAAAACAACTATTAGAGGCCTGTAACTACATGTATTTGCAAAATTTTGAGCATAATGAAAGATGGACATGTCGTTGGGAGCTAGACCAACAGATGTAGCCTAGGAGGGGTGAACTGCTTCATCATGCTTGCTGTGTAAATTTTATGTGGTGACTTATTTCTCTATTTTACACTGCTGTTTAGTGTTCTTTGTGCTTATTTCATGGTTCTAAGTCACTAAAAATCATCTACATTTCATGGTTAAAATCCTCAATCCTTAAGCAAACTAATTAGACAAGTGTGCACACGTTTATAAAATGAAAAGACACAGCACAACAAAAATAATGCAGTCATTTTAGATCAGATTGGTATTAGAGCTAGAGTTTATTCTCTGGTGTTTTTTAGTGCAAATAATTGTTTAACTGTTTGAAAGTTTTAGATGCTTACAAGGCTCAAGCTCAAGAGAGGAGAAGGCAAATTGGTGGGAGCAGAAGGGTCTCAAGAAGAGCCAAAGAAAAGGAGAGAAAGATTGCCACAATCTCCACCACCTAGTTCACCTCCTAAGGAATCAGAAGCTACATTAAGTGTGTCTCATAGAGAAGGAGAAATCCATGAAGAAGTTGATCCCAGGGAGGAAGAAAGAGTGTTCAGGAAAGCATTCCTTGACATGACTAAAATGGTTAGAATCCTTTATCAAGAAAGGAATGAGAAACTGGAAGGAGAAGGATCCAAACTTCACAAGGAAGGAAAAGGATCTTTAGGAGATAACAATGATGAAGATCAATCAAAGAATGGAAATGGAGAGCCATCATCCTCACCCTCATCATCATCATCATCCTCTAATTCTACTTCAGTACATCAACCACACAAGTTAAAGAACACTGGTAAAAGTCCTTTTTTAAAAATTGATGTTAAGTTTTAATTTCCAATGTTTAATGGTGAAGTCAATGCATAAAATCTTGATAATTGGATTAGGCAATTGGAGGTCTATTTGAGAATCCATAACCTTCAAGATGATGATGCCAAAATCCAATTAGCTTCATTTAGAATGGAAGGTGCAGCACTTGTTTGGTGGGAAGCCAAGACAAAGGAGGAGATAAAAAAACATGGTAAGATTATTCTATCATGGTTAGATTTCATTACTGCTATAAAACAATATTTTTATCCATTAGCTCATATGTAGAAAGCCATAATGAACTAGAAAAAATTTAGGCAATTGAAGGGACAAAATGTGCAAGAATACACCCAAGAATTTAGGAGAAGAGCTCAAGGGTAGATTTGCAGAGCCAAGATACTTTGCTCAAGTACATAGGAGGCTTACATAGCTACCTAAAATATACTATTCTCATGTTTAACCCCACCATTGTAGATGAAGTATGTGTTCAGGCCACACATCTAGAAGCTAGAAGGAAGAACATTTTTGAAGAGGGTAGGAAGAAACCTTTTAAGGGTAAAAAAAAAAGAAAATACCTCAAAAGGTAAAGGCAAAAATAATGCATCTATTAAGAAAGACGGAGAAAAAGTGGTTTGTAAACATTGTTCAAAAGAAGGCCATGATGAAACTCATTATTGGAAATTACATCCTGAAATGAGTCCCAAGAAACCTAACAACAAAGGGAAACAGAAAACTGCAGCTACAACTCAACATGATTTATGAGATGATTCAAGTGATGAATCTAATATTACATCCATGGGATTGAAGAAAATTAAGGGAAAATAAATTGAAACTAAACCCAGTACTAGTACATCAAGTTGTCACATAAATTCTCCTAATGAAGAAGAAAGAATAGAACTATTTCATGTGAGGGGCATATCCAAGCATACTAAGATTGACACATTGTTTGACAGTGGGTCACAAGAAAACTTAATCTCTGAAGACTTGGTCAAGAAACTTAACCTTGAGACCATACCACATCCAAAACCATATATATTAAGTTGGATTTGTAAGGATGCAAATTTACAGGTTTCAAAGAAATGCATATTGTTGTTTGCAATCACTACAAATTTTGTTGACACAGTTGAATTAGATGTGGTTCCACTTGACATAACGGGTATTGTGTTGGGGAGTCCTTACTTATATGACAGGAAAGTGATCTTCCATCACCATGAGAAAAAATATCATTTATATAAATATAGCAACTATTTCATTGTTAGAGCACATTGCAAGAAGACAAACATTGCTATGGTAAATGCTAGACAGGTAAAAAGGTTGGTAAATTCAAGTAAGAATTTTGTTCTTCTTATGATTAAGCCTAAAGTTGATGTTAATCATGAATAATTTGAGGGTTGTGATCCTAAGTTGAAATATGATTTGTATGATTTAGTTAATGCACATCATGATATGTTTCAGGAGCCAAGATGATTTCCTCCAAAAAGAGAGATTCAACATGAGATTGAGCTGCAGCAAGATTGTCCTCTTCCAAACATCGGTATGTATCACATGTAAATAATGGAGAATGCTGAAATAAAGAGGAAAATCAAAGAGATGTTGGAAAAAGGAATCATAATGCCAAGCACTTGGCCATGCGGTTCACCCATAGTCTTGATACCAAAGAAAGACGGGACATGGCGCATGTGTGTAGATTTTCGAGCTTTGAACAAGATTACGGTAAAAAATCGTTACCCACTCCCAAGAATAGATGATTTGCTTGATCAGATGAAAGAAGAAATTTTTTTCACTTAGTTATATTTACGAAGTGGATATTATCAAGTAAGAATTGTAGAAAGTGATATATGGAAAACTGCATTGAAAACCAAACAAGGACTTTTTGGGTGGCTAGATATGCCATTTGGTTTGTGTAATGCACCGGAAACTTTCATGCATGTTATGGATAGTGTTTTGATTCCATTCATTGATGAATTTTTTATTGTCTACTTAGATGACATTTTAATTTCCAGCAAAACAAGAGAAGATCATGTCTTGCATGTGAATAGAGTGCTTGATATTTTGAAGAAAGAGAAATTGTTTCTTAAGATGTCGAAGTGTGAGTTTGGAAAGACTTCTTTGGTTTATTTAGGACATATTGTAGGAGGAGGAGAGTTGAGAATTGATCCTTATAAAGTGGAAGCCATTGTGAATTGGCCCACACCCAAAATAGTTACCGAGGTAAGAAGTTTCTTAGGTGCAACTCAATATTGTAGAAATTTTATTGCTAACTTTTCATCTATCGCAGCTCCTATGCATGCAGTAAAAAGTGTGAAGAAACGCTTCCAATGGGGAGGAAAAAAATAGAAAGCTTTCGAAGATTTAAAAGAAAATATCAGTTCAAATCCAATCCTTGCATTACCAAATTTGAGACAGCCATTCGAGATTCAAACCGATGCTAGTGATTATGCCATGGGCGTAGTTCTTTTGCAGCATGGTAAGCCTATCGCTTTTCATTATAAAACATTTAATGTGTTAGGGTCCCGTGATTTAGAAGAGTGGTAGAAAAAATGCACAGGGTAACATGTAACCAGTATTTGGAGTCCTAGGACCTAGCCTTCCTAGACTCAGAGAGGGCTCTCTCTATTTGTTTTGCAAAGGATATGAACTTGTTTGCTTTAGATGATTTATTTTAGGCTAGTTATTAAGTGTGGGGTTTGTTTTATTGTTTGGTTGGTTATGATGATCTAATAGCATAGATAGAATGATCCAGATCTTAGGGGGAGGCCCACAAGATCTAAAAAGTTGAAATGGATCTGACCAGATCTGTAAAATTACAATGCCAGAAAAAAAGAGATATCACAAAGAAAGTAAAACCACAAAGAAACGTGTTTTATTAAAATAGAGGATAACTGTAGAAGCTACATTGTGGTGGAAAATCTGTCCTTTTACAAACTGAGGCTTCTTATTTATAGCCTTTTTTGAGTTACAATACCATGCGTAGATACCATAGGTGGATACCATGGGTAAAAACCATGGGTCAATACCATCAGTAGATACCACTTACAATACCATGGGTCAATACCATGGGTAGATACCACTTACAATACCATGGGTAAATTCCATGTTTGGATGAATACCATGGGTGGATACATACCATGGGTGAATGAATATCATGGATAAATTTCACTTACAATACCATGGGTGAATAAATACAATGGGTGGATGAATACCATGGGTCGATGCCATTTATAATACCATGGGTAAATTCCATGGGTGGATGGATAACATGGGTAGATGAATACAATGGGTGGATGAAATTTTCCTTTCAGATCATTCCTCCCTCCTTAAGAAGCAATGGTCCCCATTGCATGAAGTTCCCTCTTGAGAAGCCTTTGTTGAATATGAAGAGCCACTGAAGAGAAGGGTTTTGTGTAGTTAACCCATAACTGTGATGAATGAAGATCCAAGGATAGAGATACCCTATAATGCTTGTGACCAACTGTGATATTAACAGTGTGCGGTCTAGAAAATGGAATTTGATGAAGTGTGGGTTTGTGGATGAACCAAAATCATGACCAAAGAAGATCTGAGGATAGAGATACCCTGTAATGCTTGTGACCAACTGTGTTACTAACAGTGTGCAGCCTAGCAAGTGGACTTCGATGAGAAGGATTTTGTGCGGTTGACCCATAACCGTGATGTTGATTATTGATGAAGTAGCAGGTGCCTACATAGCTTGGGGTGGGAGGGCATGTCTCCAAAGGGAACCCGCTCCGAATTGTGCTCCAAATTTAAAATGAACATAACTCAGTCAATATAACTCAAAATAGTTATTACAACCTTTTTTTGGAAATGGAATGATCATTCTGCATCTTCTCGTGTGCTTGAAATTGATATCTAGAGACCCTAGACTCTAAGATTCATGTTGGAACTATCCCGCCATCACAAAATTTCTAAAAAAAATAGCACATTTTAAATTAGCAATAAATCCTTCGCCTAGACTTTGATTCGACCGATTTTTTTTTTTCAATTTGAGTATTTTTTCACAAGGAATATAGATCTGGTCTTTGTTTTTGTAAATTTTTCACCAAGAGTTTTAGATCTGATCTGAAAACTCGCTGCCCAAAAAAAAATTCATGGAGTTTACTGATGATTGTTGCAAAACATTGAAACTGAAATATGTTTCAAACCCTCATTCCCATGGAGGAATAACATGAATCTGATATCACTGATCTAGATCTTGAGGGGAGGCCCCAAGATCTAAAAAAATGAAATGGATCTGACAAGATCTGAAAAATTAGAATGCCAGAAAAAAAAGAGAGAACACAAAGCAAATAAAACCACGAAGAAACTTGTTTTATTAAAACAGAGGATAACTGTAGAAGCTACATTGTGGTGGAAAATCTATCCTTTTACAAGTTGAGGCTTCTTATTTATAGCCTTTTTTGAGTTACAATACCATGCGTAGATACCATAGGTGGATACCATGGGTCAATACTATGAGTAGATACCACTTACAATACCATGGGTCAATACCATCGGTAGATACCACTTACAATACCATGGGTAAATTCCATGTGTGGATGAATACCATGGGTGGATACATACCATGGGTGAATGAATATCATGGATAGATGTCACTTACAATGCTATGGGTGAATAAATACAATGGGTGGATGAATACCATGGGTCGATGCCATTTACAATACCATGGGTAAATTCCATGGGTGGATGGATAACATGGGTAGATGAATACCATGGGTGGATTTAATTTTCCATTTGGATCATACAATGAAGAAATATGTAAGTCATTGGGCAATGGAGTCTAATAAAAGTCATGAAAATTTCATCAATGGATCGCGGAGTATCACAGGGAAAATCTAACTTGGTCAGTGGATCTGTTAGGGTCCTATAATAATAGGATTCATAATTTTTGAATTGACTATGATAGTCTTGTAAATATGTACATACCTTGCTTTCTGCAAGTTTTTTTCCCATATTTTGAAAAATAAAAAATAATAAAAAATGAAAAGAGGGTAAAAAGTCCTAAAAGAAAGATCAAAGGACTTAAAAAAAGATAGACCCCAAAAGAAAAAGAGATGAAAATAAGACCTGAAAGTGAGCAAGTCAAAATTCCACTACCATTTACTTTTACTGCAAGAATAATGATTATGTGCAGATTGTCAATAAATGCCATAATCCATGATTAGTTAAACAATTTAATCTTAACTTTCCATGCTTTAAATTTCATGTTTTAGATAGAGAATAAAGATATGTCAAACAATAAAAACTTGACAAATTAGTAATTAAGATAGAGAATAAATGAGGAGCTCAACAGTTTGATCTGAGCCCTCGGATGAAATAAGATTAGACTTAGATATATTTATTCTTTGAAAGAAAAATGATTTAGGGTTGCAAGCCTAAATACACCTTGAAAATGAAGTAAAAAATGTTAGAAATAAAGGTGGATAGGTAGAGATCAGTTGTGCAAGCATGTAATAAGGCATCATCAGGAAAAAATCACTAACTTCCCTTTCCCTAAAAATATTCAGTATTCTAAACTATCAATAAAAAAGGCTCAGAGCATTTCTCTGACTTCTGTTGGGACCGAACCCAAGGCTCAATGACTGGTTGGTTAAAAATATTAAATTCCAACACAAAACCCACATTCATCAACATTTATACTTTCATTCATAATCATAATCCCGTTTTCCTAAGTAAAAACCCATTTTTTACTTAGTAAAAGTAAAACCCTAAGTAACTAATTTCATTTTCCTTTCAAAACACTCAAAAACCCTTGAAATACATTTTATCCTAAGTCAAAAGTGTGAAAAACAAAATAAAGAACAATGCTTTATTTTGTCTATCATTTTTCACTTTACTTGGATTTAAAACATGTATTTTCATTCCCCCTACACTTCACCCTATATTTCATATTAAATACTAACTATATATATTAATTCCCTAAAGTTACACCCACTCGTATATTATTAAATCCCTTTATTTTAATAAATCCACAAAACCCCTCTATTTTAAGTTTTAAACTAATTTTAATACCCCATGTGTGCAATATTAAAATCCTGCCCTCATCCCATTGGTTTAAACATACCTATATATAAATAAAATGTCCCCTATAGTTTTAAAACAACTGTCAAAAGTTGAAAAACTATATAATATTAAACATGCGCCCATATGAATGATTTTAACACATAAATCTTATCCTGCCACATATCATTTAAACCTAAGGTTATAAATTATTAAAAATGTTTATTTCTAAAGTTTAAAACCCGTCCCCGCTACTTATATTAGACCCCAGTCCCACTCCCCAATCCTGACACAGTTTTCATAACAAATCTTGATCATTCATAGTCTTACCCTGTTATCCAACGGTGGAGAAGTAATTTCGCAAATAAACTTGCATGTATTTACCCATTTCATTTTTGCGCGAAATGTGAAGTATTTGGATTTCCTCTCTCCTCCACGTGATCGAATTTCATTGGATCGCGTTGGTTTTCTCTAAAACTAATTACCACTGAAATGGGATGCGATAACCACTCCAGTTTTAAAACCTTTGAGCCCGAAAACCATTTTCTTGCCTGACTTGACCTTCATTAATTGTTGGCGCTGTTTTCCCTAATATGCACAATAAACATTGAAAATGCATTTCATTTCCTCTTTTCCGTGCTTTAACCCTGTATAAGACCTCGACTATAAAACTAACCTTTTTTCGCCATTTTTATGCCAAAAGCCTACAAAACTCAACCAACAGCCATTGAAGATTGCTGAAGAGCTCTGAAATTTCTCCAAAGATCAGATAGAAATTGTTCAACCTGTTTGAAGACCTTAGAAACCACTTTGAAACTCTGTACCTGTGAATAACAGGTTTTTCTTCCAAATTAAACCTGTTTCAATTTGAAAATACCTCTTAAAAAGACAAATTTCATTCATAGCCTGAAAATTATCAAAAGAAACCTATCAAAAAAGCTCAAAAAAATAGTAGACCCAATGGTTGAGTTTAATCTACTAGATATTCATAACTGGAGCTATGAGAAGTCCTTAGATAATGAAGAAGAAGTCCATATTTGGGAATCCCACTTGCCCAAATATGTTGTTCCATTAACTTATCCATGTCGAGAGTTCATTAGGTTATGTCCACAGTATTATGTGCCTAAACAGAGAGCCATAGTAAATGCCAACAAAGAAGTGCTTCTCACCATTACTGCTAAATCCATTAATCATATGCTACACCTCCAGCCTGATCCTCAAGCAGTCCCTTTATCCATAGAGGCCCTTACCAAGTTGTATATTGGCCTTGATTTTCGCAAGAGATTCACGATTTTCCGGACATTTATGCCTTTGCATGTAAATATTCCTGAAATAAATCCCCCATATTCCATTTCCAGATTCCCAGAATGTTCAAGACATGTGATTTCTATGCTTTCCTTCATCCTTGGGTACTTTACTAATGAACACACAGATGAATCCATCTTGGGTTTCTTATCCACTTTTACCTCAGGACAACTCCCATTTGTAATCTTTGATTATGGTGGTTATATTGCAGATAATATCTATGACCAATTGGTTAAATTTCCAATTTAAGGAGTGTTCAGGTACACTTCATTCCTCCTCCACATGTTCTTATATTTCCAAGCAGATAAATTCCCATTTTCTCTTCAAAAGCTTGATGTAGAGGGAAGTCCTCTATTAGTTATTTTCTGGACCTCTTTGATCAGAAAAGAGTCCACAAAGTTCACATATGCAAAGTTTTCAGATTCATTCATCCACCCATTGATCAAAATATTAACAAATATAGACTAGCCAAGGATTAGTGATGAGATGAAGAAAATTTTACAATTTTCAGAGTAGAATAAAGTTGATCGTTGGTACTTATATGAAAAACATACTGAGATTAGAGTTTTTGGGTCAAATTTTTTACCTTACAAGTTACCCAAACATGTTTCAATGAGGATCTTTGCCTTGGAGTATATCAGGAAAATCTTAAACTCTGATTCTATAAATTTCATGGAAGCAAAGAAGAAAACTCAGTTCAAATTAGAGAATCAGATAGGGCCATTCATCTGCAATCATAGGGATGCAGAGAAAGAAGTAGCAAATCAGCTATTGGAATTCAGATTTGAAGAAATATTTCCTTGGAATTATGATCCACAAGGGATACTAAGTAAACTAAGGATTAAATGGAATTTAACTCCCTTCATTCATGAGACAAAACCAGAAATAGAAAAATATGCAAATCAGGTTGAGTGGACAGAGAATAATTTAACAGATGCAGTGAAGAAAAGTGATACTAGTCACACTTTAAATACTATAGATCAGCCATAAAAATCCATCAAGAGAGTAATGGAAGAAGGTGCCTATGTTGCTGAAAATAAAACTGAAACTAAATTCAAGTTAATATACAACAAAAGGCCTAAGTTAAATTCAGTGGGTAAAGAGAAGGTAACAATTGATGTTGAAGAAACAAATTTCCCAGATACCAACACTGATTTGCTAGAAACAAATGTTGCAATTGTCATAATCAATGAGCCAGTTACTGAGAACCAGAATGAAGAACAAGTTGACAATGGAAAAGCATAGTTAATAGAATAGCAACAGAGCATGGAAGCTTCATCCTCACAAGCAATTGAGGAGAAAGATCTAGATATCAAAGAAAAGTATAAATAGATCAAGTTGAAAAATGAAGAAATAAAAAATAATATCTACTCCCAATATCTGAAAAAAACACCCAGTGTACAAAACAAAATTTTGTCTGCATTTGATTATTCAAACAACAAGCTAATTATGTCAGTATTGCAACCTACAGTCAAATCCCCAAAGACAGTGGTAGATTATAAGAAGGTTGATTTGGAAGTCCAAATAGAAAAGATACATCCTCTTGATTAGATTGAATTCCTTAGGCAGACTTTAGAAATGTTGTACTCTACTGTTACAACTAAATCCATGAGTGCTTAGAAACTCCAGAACACCATCTAAAACATGAAAGACTAGATGAAAATGGAAAAAGCATCTTTGTATGCTAAGGATTTAATAATTGAATCTTTTGAAGAATTGGTCATACGGGTGGGATATGACCCTGCTAATGTCAAAGAAACTGAGTTAATAGTAAAGAAAAAGAATGAGGATATTTTAGCTTTGAGGAAACAACTTAAACTTCCTCAAAGTGAACATCCTCAAACCAAGGAAATAATAGAAGGATAGAAAGAAAAATATGACATGATGAATTTGATTTTTCAGTTGACAACCCAAATCAAGGAAATGGAGATACAGATGGACAAGCTTGTCTAGGAGAAAGAAACACCAAAAACATAGGAAGCACCTACAGTCATCCCTATAGTTACTACAGTTGTGCCCTCAACTCTAGCTAAAGAGTTGGCACCTAAATTTCCCCTGGCTACTGCAGTGCTAGTAACATCATCCACAACATCAACTATAGAATCATCTACAACAACAGTTCATCCTGCAGATGAGGCCAGCAAACTAGTAAAGGCCATGGAAGAAATGTCTCTTAAGATAAGAGAAATCGGCAGATTAAAACAAATGGTAGAAAATATTGAGAATTCAAACAAATTGGCTCAAATTAATGCAAAAACTCATGAGAAAAAGGCCATCAGATTAAATGAAGAATTGAAAAAATTACAGAAGGAATTGACCTTGAAGGAACATATTTCCTATGTAAAAAATCATTTATGGGACAAGATTATAGAAGCCATCAATGATGTATGGCTCTCCATCCAAGTGATTTTTGAACAAAGAGACTTATTAAAAGAAAAATTAGAAGAGATCCAAAAGACCAAAGAGGAACTGGATAAAAAACCAGAACAAGCTCTAGAACTAATAAATTTCCTCAACAGCAAGAACATGCAAGAATTGGAAGAACTTGAAATTACTAATAGAACTAAAACTATCCTTGAGATAAAGAAGGTTTAACCAAAAAGAACCTGATGAAGCAGTTAGAAGAAAAGTGTGAGAACATGAACATTTACATAACCAAGTTTATGATCTAATTTGAGAACTTAAGGCAAAGAATTTTGCCTAATATTTTGGTCATCAATGAAAAATTAATGCCTCAGGATGATTACAACAAAAATATCAGAGAATATGCCAAGGAACAAGTTGAAAAATCAAGAAGTGGACAAGGCATTCCAATAGGCAAAGTCCTACTTAGAAGTTTTGAGGACTCATTCTATTTACAACATGAAATTAAACACTTGTTTGTCATCAAACCAACTTTCTCCAGGTACACAGAAGCAAATGAAAATTTCAGAAAACTAAAGAAAATAGAAATTCCAAGTGATGAAGTTTGGGAGTCATTAAAAAATTTACTATAAAAGGTAAATGGGCAGGAAGGTAACAGTGAAAAAAGTTTGTTGATTTATCAGTCAAAATAGCTTTTTTACAGTGGTAAACATGTTTCACAAATTTTCAAAGAGTATCAGAGATTAAAGAGTATCAGTGAAAGAGTATCAGATAAGCAGATTAGATTTAAAAAAAAAACTCAAAATATCTAAAGCCAAAAATAAAGATAGCAAGACAGCCAACTGCATCTTATCTACAATCAATTTCTATTCTATTTGAACTAATAGGACATCTTGTTGATTTGTTGAGCAACGATCTCTATTATTGTTATAAATATATTTTATTTTCCTTAGATAATTCCTGGAAGCATTCTAGGATATTTTGTAAACAATTATGTATAAATATTTCATCTTTAGAAGTATTCTTGTGGAATAAATTGCTGAAGATTTCTATAGTCATTTTTGTGGACTTGAAGGCTTTTTGTGTTCAAATTTCGAGTAGCAGACTGGATCAGATCAACTAGCATCATATTTCACGATTCATGTGATGAGCTATTTGGAGTGAAGTATTTTCTAAATTTTTCATTGTTATCTTTCTTTGTTACATGCAATCCATTATGTGTTCTAAATTTGAATGAATGAATAGGAGGATTACTTCATGATTTGTTAAAAGCACCCTATCTTAACTATTTGTCATTTCTATGTTTTCATCTGATTTCCAGTGTAGGGAACCCTTAATTTCTCCCTCTCTCATTTGAACTCTACCTACTACTTCCATTTTCCAGATCAAATAACCCTTCGTTGCTCTTTATCCCGATCATACCATCTCACAAAACAACTTTCCAAGATCTCCAAGGGTTATCTATCTTGCCTTGAAAAAATTTGACTTTTTGACCTTGATCCCAACTCTGTAGGCTTGAATTTTGACTCCTTAGCCTAATGGACAAATAGATTTCCCACTATCCATCTCTTCAAGTGATTTTTCCCACCAAAACAATAAAAACAAAACCAATTGCACAATCATAACTAGCCTAATATTTTATAAAAACAAACAAAGTTAAAACTTATAGAGAGAGCCCTCTCTGAACCCTAGGAAGGCTAGATCCTAGAGTTTAAAAGTTGGTCTGTGGTTGCCTCTAGTTTTCTCAACTAAAAACCAAAAATCTCACAACTAGAGAATTACTGGAGTGATAACAGGATCTTCAAGGTCCATGTGAATTTAAAGTCCTCTATATCAATATTTGAAATTTCAAGTACTCGTCGGATGTACTTGTCAGTGACATTTAATGTCCATATTGCAACATCATAATTTTTTAAGCAATATTTTAAAAGTTCTGAATGAAAAGGCCTTAAAAAATAGGACCTATCACTGAACTGCCAATCTGCTTCTCTTTGAATATAATAATTTTGTTCATCTTTGGTGTACGATTGGAAGAAAACTTCTTCCATTCCAAATATCAACAACATCTTTTGACTTATAGTGATGCCCATTTGAGTCTGTAACTACACTGCAACCACACATATGATATTAACATATCTCCACTTCAAAACTTTATTGCTTAATGATATAAAAACCTAACATTTCAAAAATGATGTTAGTATTTATAATGAATTAACGGTAATCACAAATTATAATTACTAGCCCCAGTAAAGTGAACAAACTAATCATATGTTTACTTTATACATACAACCTAATACCTTTATTTAATTTGTTTGGAATAAGAAAGTCTTATAGGATCACATTGACCCACCATTTAAATCATTGATTTTAAGTCTTATAATGATTTGTTTAATTTGAATTGAAAGATATAATTACAATGGTTCCAATTAAACAAACTAATTATATATTAGTTTCCACATGTAATATAATACAATTTTTAAATTTCAAACCTACTTAATTATACGCTCTATAGTCTCTACTTTAGTTTCTTTTGGTGCTTCTTTTAGTCAAGATTCTATGTCTATTGTTGGGGCTGCGTACATCCTAATATATTTTTTCAACTTATATGAAATAAAATTTTTTATAACAATGCAGTGAACCATCATTTGCATTACTAATTTCAAAGCCTGTATAATGATAACTTAAACCACAATTGAAAAAAATAATTGTAATGTTTCAATACAAATAGAACAATTATCTATTAGTTTTTACATACAATCTAATCCATTGTAAAAATTTCTATAGCATGAGAAACTTTGATATGAAAACATTAAACAACCATTCAAATCAATAATTGTTATCAATACAATAATATCTCACAAAAATAAAGAACATAAAATTATTGTATTCTACTTTTGACAAACCAAATCAACAATTATTTTATTAGTATTGTAAAATAGAAGTCAACTTAAATTTAAAGGGGCTACAAAATATAGTAATAGTTCATGGTGTCATACATATTATGACATGAAATAGACACCAATCCTCTTAAGGTACTATTAGATGTTATTGAACATCCTTCAAAATAGCCCACACATCTGTTGCCTTGTTGCATTTAATCAACATTCTCCATAGCTTTTCGATCAACCAATCATCCTCTTTATTTGTTCCAATGAATTGAGGGGCAAGAATCACATTTTCTTTTGGATTTCCTTGCATTCTCTCAAGTGAAAAATCCACTATAATAGTATTGGTTGCATCATATTGGGTATGCATTTCCCACACTTTTTTCAATGATTTAGTGTGTATACCTTTTTTTGGATTGTTAATGGCCTTATGTCCCTTTTTTGGTTTACACTCTGAAGCAGTCCACATAAACACAAGTTTATCTTGTATTTTTTCTGAAAAGGACTTTTTTAGAACTCTTGTTGTGTTTTGTTTTGAAGCTGTCGTCCAAATTGCAATTTCAAAATATTCATTTTTGAAACACATTTCAAAAAATGTATTTTCATGTGGATGAATCCAAAATAACTTTTTCTCTATTTTGTAATCTGCATTAGTTCCCATTTTCTCAATATGTCCTTTGTTTGTTGCTTCATCATCGATGCTATGGTAAAAAATGTCCCTTAATTCAAGAATAAATAATTTCTTTTGGGCTGCAATACAATAAAAAATAGTCTATTCAAACCATTTTATTCTTGTTACAAAAATTACTAAAAAAAATATCGAAACAATACACTTACCATGAGTGTTCTTTTGACTACTTATAGATGAAACAATCTTCTCTTTTATCATCTTCATAGAACCTGGAGTTAAAAATATTAAATCGTCAATTAAATATGATCAAATTATGTAATAAAGTATATATTCAATACAAAATTCGCAATTAAAGAAATGCCTTATCAATGTAACCTACAAAATACACACCCGCACACTTTTAACATTATTTTGATTGTTAGTTTTGTTATTTTTATTTGTTCCTATAATAAACATATACAATGTTATGGTATAGAAGCATTAGAATTTTAAGAATATTAATAAAAAAATAAAAATAAAAAGACAAGTAATAAGTACCTGATATGGCATTATCTTCATAATTATAACTTTGCACCTCATCATCGTTTTTGTTCTCTTTATTTGTCTCTCACATTTTGTACCATAGTTCTTAGCTTCTGCAAACATTTGTAAGAATTTATAATGGTAAGAAAATTAAATGAATTAAAAAACAATATAAATTCATATTATCTAACATCTCATTTCATACATATGCACAAAAGAAAAGAAGCTCAAAGCATATGCAAGTTTTCTTAAAAAATAAGGATAAGATGAACTTCGTTAATCAACAATCATTTATTAGCAACCATTGTAACAAAGTACAGACTAATTTTAAAATTGTCATACCATTTAAAGATTTTGGTGTTGTATTTGGTGAACTTCCTTTTTCCTTTGATGATTCCTTTGAATTCCCACTAGCTTCATGGCCCATGGTTTCTGAAAATAAAGTAAGAAACTATTATCATAGTTTCAAATTATCAAAGAAAATATGAATTTATAAATACTACAACTACTTGCATCATTGTATGTGTAACAAAATGAACAAAAACAATAACAAGTGTAGAACTCACAATAATAGCTAATCATGGTGTTGATTAGAGAAAGGGCACCACCCCTAAATAATTTATTATGTTCTTTTAATTGTGCCTATAAGAAAGCTAGCACCTGTTAGCTTTCCTTCTAGTACAAGCATTATTAAGCACGTTACCAAGAGACAACAATACACTATGAATAAATAACAACAATAGTTCTTTTAATTGTGTCTATAAGAAAGCTAGCACCTGCTAGCTTTCCTTCTAGTACAAGCATTTAGCACGTTACCAAGAGACAACAATACACTATGAATAAATAACAACAATAGTAGATACTTCAACAACATCATGTTTACACAAAATTCATTAATCAACAATCATTTATTAGCAACCATTGTAACAAAGTACAGACTAATTTTAAAATCGTCATACCATTTAAAGATTTTGGTATTGTATTTGGTGAACTTCCTTTTTCCTCTGATGAGTCCTTTGAATTCCCACTAGCTTCATGGTCCATGGTTTATGAAAATAAAGTAAGAAACTATTATCATAGTTTCAAATTATCGAAGAAAATATGAATTCATAAATACTACCACTACTTGCATCATTGTGTGTAACAAAATGAACAAGAACAATAACAAGTGTAGAACTCACAATAATAGCTAATCATGGTGTTGATTAGAGAAAGGGTGCCACCCCTAAATAATTTATTATGTTCTTTTAATTGTGTCTATAAGAAAGCTAGCACCTTCTAGCTTTCCTTCTAGTACAAGCATTAAGCACGTTACAAAGAAACAACAATACATTGTGAATAAATAACAACAATATTTCTTTTAATTGTGTCTATAAGAAAGCTAGCACCTGCTAGCTTTCCTTCTAGTACAAGCATTAAGCACGTTACCAAGAGACAACAATACACTGTGAATAAATAACAACAATAGTAGATACTACAACAACATCATGTTTAAACAAAATTTATCTTTTATAGTCATGTATATTCTTAATTTTCTATAGAGACCATAAAAAGGCAAACACATTAAATAATTTTTTCTATCACATACAAGCCTTTGCCAACAAAATTGAATTGTAAAGAAAATCTAGTGCATTATGAAATTCCTTCTATCACAAACACAAACACATTGTCAAAAAAACATTGCAACAATAATCTTTCCTAGGACATCTCCATGCTTGCGAAATTTGTCCTTACTTTTTGAAGACAATGAATTTTTATTCCATGCCTACGTAGATCGTTGTTCCAATATAAGAAATATTAAACCCTCAAATGATTAGAAGGCCCTTTGTATGGAATATGTGGTCTAAGAATGAAATATGGGACAAATAGAAGCATGTTTCCAACAACAACATTGCATTGTGAAAAAACAAACTAAATGAATTAAAAAACAATGTGAATTCATCTTCTATGACATCTCATTTCATACATATGCACAAAAGCAATGAAGCTAAAAGCATATGCAAGTTTTCTTAAAAAATAAGGATAACATGAACTTCATTAATCAATAATCATTTATTGGCAACCATTGTAACAAAGTACAAACTAATTTTAAAATTGTCATACCATTTAAAGATTTTGATGTTGTATTTGGTGAACTTCCTTTTTCCTTGGATGATTCCTTTGAATTCCCACTAGCTTGAGGGTCCATGCTTTCTGAAAATAAAGTAAGAAACTATTATCATAGTTTCAAATTATCAAAAAAGATATGAATTTATAAATACTACCACTACTTGCATCATTGTATTTGTAACAAAATGAACAAAAACAATAAAAAGAGTAGAACTCACAATAATAGCTAATCATGGTGTTGATTAGAAAAAGGGTGCCACCCCTAAATAATTTATTATGTTATTTTAATTGTTTCTATAAGAAAGCTAGCACCTGCTAGCTTTCCTTCTAGCACAAGCATTATTAAACACGTTACCAAAAGACAACAATAGTACATACTACAACAACATCATGTTTACACAAAATTTATCTTTTAGTCATGTATATTCTTAGATTGCTATAGAGATGTAAAAAGGAAAACACATTGAAGAACTTTTTCTATCACATACAAGAGATTTCCAACAACAATGCATTGTATAGTACATCTAGTGCATGATGAAATTCCTTCTATCATAAACACAAACACATTGTCAAAAAAACATTGCAACAATAATTTTTCCTAGGACATCTCCATGCTTGCGAAATTTTTCGTTGCTTTTTGAAAACAATGAGGTTTTAGTCCATGCCTATGTAGATCGTTGTTACAATATAAGAAATGTTAAACCCTCAAATGACTAGAAGGCCCTTTGTATGGAATATGTGGTCTAAGAATGAAATATGGGACAAATAGAAGCATGTTTCCAACAACATTGCATTGTGAAAAAAAGCATTCTATATTACCCTCTATCACAAACACAAGCACATTATCAATAAAAATGTTGCAAGGTGAAAGAAATCTAACGCATGTTAAATTTCATTTTGGCATAAAAACAAACACTTAAGAACATTGTACGGTAAAATAAATCTAGCATTTGGTAGAATTAATTCTAGAAAAAACACGAGCACATTGCCAACAACAATATTGCTAACAAAATTAAAGGAAGCGCATGCTAGATTTGTTTCTAATCTCTCATCAACAACATTGTCAATAACAACATTGCTAGGTGAAAGAAATTTAAGCATGCCACATTTCCTTCTAGAATAAATAAAAGTTCACGTCAACATTGCAAGGTGAAAGAAATTTAGCATGTGCTAGATTTACTTCTAGCACAAACATAAGCACCTTGCCAACATAAACATTGCAACAAGGTAAAATGAAATATGGCACATGCAACATATCCTTACAGCGCAAACATGAGAAAATAAAAAAATTGTACTGTTAAAGAAACCTAATACATGTTTGATTTACTTCTAGCATAAACACGGGGATATTACCAATAACTTCATTGTAAGGAAAAAGAAATGTAACACCCACAAGATTTTCTTCTAGCACAAACAAAGTCACATTTCCAATAATAACATTGTAAGGTGAAAGAAATCTAATGTGCGCTATATTTCATTCTATCATAAACAAAAGTGCGTAACAACATTGCAAGGTGAAAGAAATGTAGCTTATGTTAGAATTACTTCTATCAAAAACACAACCATACTTTCAACAATGCAAGAAAAAATAAATCTAGTGTCTGCAAAATTTCCTTCTAGCATAGACATAAACACATTTTCAGATAAAAAAAATGCAAAGCATTAGATTTCCTTCTAGCATAAATAACTAGATTGTCAAAAATAAGATTCCATTGTGAAGAAAATATAACACATAGTAGATTTCCTTCTTGTACAAATTCAAAAACATATTGTCAACAACAACATTGTTGGGAAAAACAAATCTAACACAGGTTAGATTTCTTCGTATTAGAAACAAAAGCACATTGCAAATAATAACATTGCAAGGTGAAAGAAATCTAATGCATACTAGATTTCCTTCTAATGGAAACATTATCACATAACAACATTGTAGGTTGAGAAAAATTTAGCTTGTGTTATATTTACTTCTAACACAAACTTATAAATATTTCTAACAACAACAATGTAGGACAAAAAAAAATCTAGCACATGTCAGATTTCCTTTTAGCCTAAACACAAAGATGTTACTAGTAACAACATTGTAATGTAAAAGAAATATAACATGTGCTAGATTTTCTTTTAGCGCAAACACAAGCACATAGAAACATTGTAGAGTGAATGAAATTTATCAAGTGCTAGACTTATGTCTACCACAAATACAAACATGTTTCCAACAACAACATTGTAGAATATAATAGATCTAACGTGTGATCAATTTTCTTCCAACGCAAACTCAAACACGTTTCAAATTGAAATAAATCTAACACATGCTATATTTCCTTCTAGCACATAACAACATTGAAGGACAGAAGAAATCTAGTGCATGCTATAGTTTTATTTCTATCACAAACACAATGACATTCAAAGGTGAGGGAAGCATAATGTGTTCTATATTTCCTTCTAGCCCCACCATAAGTGTGTTGCCAATAACAAAATTATAAGGTGAAAGAAATCTAATGTGTGTAAGATTTCCTTCTAGCATAAAGACAAGCACACAAGCCCATTATAAGGTGAAAGAATTCTAATGCATGCTAGATTTACTTCTAGCAAAAAAACAAGCATGTTGACAACAACAACATTATAGGGCAAAGGAAATCTAACATGTGCTAGATTTCCTTACAGCACAACAGAAGCACATTATAAGATGAAACAAATCTAGGACGTGCTAGATTTCCTTCTAGCACACACATAAGAACATAACAACATTGTAGGGTTAAATAAATATAACACATGCAAAATTTACTTCTAGCACAAGCTAAAGAACATTGTCAATAACAACATTGTGCTAAATTTCCTTCTAACATGTGCTAAATTTCCTTCTAACATAGTCGCATGCATATTTCCAATAACAACATTGCAAGGTCAAAGAATCTAGCATATTTCCTTTTAGCACAAACAACCAGATTGCCAACCACAACATGGCATTCTGAAACAAATCTAGTGTGTGATAAATTTTCTTCTAGCTCAAACCCAAACATAACAACATTGTAGGGTTAAATAAATCTAACACATGCAAAATTTACTTCTAGCACAAGCTAAAGCACATTGCCAATAACAACATTGCAATAAAAGAAATCTAACATGTGCTAAATTTCTTTCTAACATAGTCACATGCATATTTCCAATAACAACATTGCAAGGTCAAAGCATCTAGCATATTTCCTTCTAGCACAAACAACCAGATTGCCAACCACAACATGGCATTCTGAAACAAATCTAGCACGTGTTAAATTTCCTTCTAGCTCAAACCCAAACATAACAGCATTGTAAGGTTAAATCAATATAACACATGCAAATTTTACTTCTAGCACAAGCTAAAGCACATTTCCAATAACAACATTGCAAGAAAAGAAATCTAAAATGTGCTAAATTTCCTTCTAACATAATCACATGCATATTTCCAATAACAACATTGCAAGGTCAAAGAATCTAGCATATTTCCTTCTAGCACAAACAACCAGATTTGCAACCACAACATGGCATTACGAAACAAATCTAGCACGTGATAAATTTCCTTCTAACTCAAACCCAAACATAAAAACATTGTAGGGTTAAATAAATCTAACACATGCAAAATTTACTTCTAGCACAAGCTAAAGCACATTGCCAATAACAACAATGCAGGAAAAGAAATCTAACATATGCTAAATTTCCTTCTAACATAGTCACATGCATATTTCCAATAACAACATTGCAAGGTCAAAGAATCTAGCATATTTCCTTCTAGCACAAACAACCAGATTTCCAACCACAACATGGCATTCTGAAACAAATCTAGCGCGTGCTAAATTTCCTTCTATCTCAAACCCAAATATAACAACATTGTACGGTTAAATAAATCTAACACATGCAAAATTTACTTCTCGCACAAGCTAAAGCACATTGACAATAACAACATTGCAAGAAAATAAATCTAACATGTGCTAAATTTCCTTCTAACATAGCCAATGTGACCAACAAATCTAACATGTCTACCAAAAATACAAACATGTTTCCAACAACAACATTGTAGAGTATAATAAATCTAACGTGTGATCAATTTTCTTCCAACACAAACACAAACACGTTTCAAATTGAAATAAATCTAACACGTGCTATATTTTCTTCTAGCACATAACAACATTTAAGGACAAAAGAAATCTAGTGCATGCTATAGATTTATTTCTATCACAAACACAATGACATTCAAAGGTGAGGGAAACATAATGTGTGCTATATTTCCTTCTAGCTCCACCATAAGCGTCTTGCCAATAACAAAATTATAAGGTGAAAGAAATCTAATGTTTGTAAGATTTCCTTCTAGCATAAAGACAAGCACACAAACCCATTATAAGGTGAAAGAATTCTAGTGCATGCTAGATTTACTTCTAGCAAAAAAACAAGCATGTTGACAACAACAACATTATAGGGCAAAGGAAATCTAACATGTGCTAGATTTCCTTACAGCACAACACAAGCACATTAGAAGATGAAACAAATCTAGGATGTGCTAGATTTCCTTCTAGCACACACATAAGAACATAACAACATTGTAGGGCTAAATAAATCTAACACATGAAAAATTTACTTCTAGCACAAGCTAAAGCACATTGCCAGTGGAAACATTGCAAGAAAAGAAATCTAACATGTGCTAAATTTCCTTCTAACATAGTCACATGCATATTTCCAATAAAAACATTGCAAGGTCAAAGAATCTAGTATATTTCCTTCTAGCACAAACAACCAGATTGCTAACCACAACATGGCATTCTGAAACAAATCTAGCGCGTGCTAAATTTCTTTCTAGTTCAAACCCAAACACATTGTCAATAAAAATTTTGCAAGTTGAATTCTGACGCGTGCTAAATTTCCTTGTAGCACAAACACAAGCACATAACAAACATTGTAAGGCAAAAAATATCTAGCATGTGCTATATTTACTTTTAGCAAAAACTAAAGCTTATTTCTAACAACAACATTATCAAGCAAAAGAAATTTAACACGTGCTAGATTTCATTATGTCATAAATGAAAGTGCATTGCTAATAACAACATTGTAAGATGAAAAAAGTATAATGAGTGATATATTTCCTTCTAGCATAAATAAGTTCACATTGTCGATAACACCATTGCAAGGTGAAGGAAATCTAACCCATGCTAAGTTTCCCTATAGCAAAAACATAAGCACATAACAACATGCAGGGTTAAATAAATCTAGCTCGTGCTAGATTTACTTTTAGGAAAAACACAAGTATATTTTCAAAAGCAATATTGCAGGGCAAAAAGAAATCTATTTTGTGCTAGATTTTCTTCTATCATAGACACAAGGCATTCTCAATAGAAACATTGAAAGGTGAAAGAAATATAACATGTGCTAGATTTAATTTTAGTAGAAAGACAAGCATATTACCAGAAACAAAGGTGCATGCCAAAAGAAAACTAGGACATATTAAATTTTCTTCTAGGACAAACACAAACACAATGGCAATAATAAAATTACAATGGGAATGAAATCTAACGTGTGCTACATTTCAATTTAGCACAAACAACCAGATTGTCAACAACAATCTGAAATTAGAAAACTTTCCAGGCTTTGTAGATTTTTCTCCATGAAGCCGCATAGAAAATGTAGTAACAATTGTTTTGAAAAGGCAACCAACCATGCCAATTTACTCGTATGTAACTTGGTGTTGGGTTCTAGTGGCTTGGTAGAGCACTAACTTGTTTAACACAGGGGTCTGGCCAGATAATGTTGGACCGCTTTCATGGATGTCTAAATCTGATCTTGAGAGGACAATGTAAATATTCTGCATTTAGTAAAAAATTTGAACCAACATAATATAAAGTTGGAGTAGGTGCTTGTATATTTAACACTGGTTTTGTTGGGTAGCAGTGTAGTGCAGATAAGCCCTTGTTAATATGGCTTGTTTGAGTATGCAGAGCTGTTGCTTCTCCATTTTGGCTCTGTGCATCTCAAATTCCAGAGAGGTGAATACATTTCAGCTATGGGAAGAGGTTGATGTAGAGGAAGATGGGTAAACATGTCGGTATATTGGTCTTACATTATTGTTGCATATAATGGTAATTTGATACCTATAATACTAATGGCCCAAATAATATTTCAGCTACTTCAAATAATTAGTAACTATTGGGTGGCGTGG